>JANHGB010014957.1:0-38080 GCA_026283785.1 Coracopsis vasa | reverse complement strand
GAAGGATTAGGACTGCACTGGTTTAGGGATGTGAACACACAAAATCATTATTTCATACCAAGGCTTTTCTACCAGCAAACAAAAAAAGAAAACAAGCACACATACACACAAAAAAACCCTAAACCAACCAAACAAGACAAGCCAAAACCAAAAACCAAGTGCTATGATAATGTGACATGATTTATGCTATAGATGCTCTATATGAAATACAGGGTTAAATCTAATGCATTTCAATGCTAATGAAAATTGTGCACTAGAAGTAGTAACAGGCAGTGGGTGTCCTCACTGGGTGAGTCAGTTCCCTCTCTATTCCTACCCATTTTGCCTGGATCTCACATCAAAAGACTCTTCTCTGATCCCATAATCTGTGCCATCAGTATCACTTGAATACAAAATTGCCCTTTGCTTTACTGAAGTGTCTACATTTTAATTTCTGCCTGCTGGTGGTCGTCAATTTTCTGTATCTTCTGAGATCTCTTTTTTGAGGATCTCCCCTTCTAATTCTAACTGAAGTGGTTGAGATGGCCAGTTCAATTTAGATTTGTCACTAATATAAATTTATATTCCTGTGGCATTAATCTCATTAATAACATATAACTTACAGAAATGTCATAATGGTCTGCTAACATTTATGTGACATACTGTTTTTACTGCAGTTGTCAACTGCACAATAAATTTTACCTTACCGAACTGACAAAAACTAGCTATTCAGAGCCACCATGGGATGCAATATTACAGACTACACTGTCTCAATTTGTGCTAGCTGTAAAACTTAGCTTTCAATAGGAATACACAAAGATAAACTTGGCACATTGTGTCAGCTAGTGGAAAATAGGAGCTATTATCTTTCTTTTGAAGCAATGGTGACAAGGCCTGATAGCAAAGAGCAGCTCCGACAATATGATTAATAATGTGTAAGGCCAGGAGGATCCATTGTTATCACATACAAAACATAAAACTTCAGGAGGTAAATTGTAGTTTGAACTAGACTATATCTTTATTTAATAACTGGAGGAGATGGAGGATCTACCACAATTAATACAGCTGCCTAACAGTACTCACCATAAAAAAAAGAAGAAACTGTATATCATGCCCGTGACTTAGAACCGTGACTAATTCATTGGTGATTAAGTGAATTACTATTCCTTGTTCAGCTTTGCAGAATTAAACTTTCTTCCATCACACATGAAGGTTTTGACCAGAAAATTTAGATCCTCTTTTGACTGAAGTGACTGTGCTCTGTTGTCAGCTCTGTTGTCAGAGATTATCAGCAGTTCTGCTCCCTTGCAGGCTGACAGATGCAGTCTGATGTTCTAAGTGGAGACTGCCAAATTTTTTGCTGAGCAGAAAAATTGCCTTTTCACGGGAAAGTGACCAGGATTCAGAGGTGATTTTTCTAAACACTAATTCTATACCTGGTCATTATTAAAAAAATCTGAATTGATCTAAGTGAATGTTTTTAATATTCATAAACAAGTATTGTGCCAGCATACCCAGGACACCTGCAACTGCAAATAAGGCAAAGAATCTGCTGGGTTTTTGTAATGTAATAGCTTCCAAAGTAGGGACAAGTCTGTAGAAGGCATTGGAGGGGAAGCATCGGAGCTGAGACGAGATTTTGCAATTAGGGGAATCCTTGGAAAGAAGAATAGAATTAATGGGGGAGTGGAAGGGGAGAAGGATGCCTGATTCCTCTAATTTTTTTAAAAAAACCTGTTACAGAAAGCATTTTTTTCCTTGGTCTTCTTGAAACAGAGCTTTTTGCTATAACGTATCAAGATGGCTTTGAACTTTAAATGTCTTCTGTCATACAACAAGTATGAAGATTCTGAAGGAAGTGATATGATTTTAGTGGAACAATGTTTTGACCTGAAATGTGTTGTTCCGGAAGCTTGTGGGATAGGAAATGGTAACCCCATGTGGTAATGGTTCTTGGAGCTCTGCTTGACTGAGACAAAAATAGCTTTGGCAGCTACCGTTTTCCTCCAGCAAGACTGCACTTTAATCAGGATGAAAGGGATCATGCAGCCGGGGAGCAGTATCAGTTTTGCCTAAAGAATGCAGGTTTGTAATCCTGAGCAGAGGGACAGCCCTTCTATTTACTAGAAGGCATTTGTGAAGGTTTGGAGCAGGAGGAGACTTTCCCCTTGGCAAAACCAGTTCAGAACTCATTATAGCAGGCTGTCCCAGATACTTCTAGATCAAGACTAAAATAAATGCCTGTGTTTTCTGTCAACTCAGTCACAGTATGGGCAAACTGGGGCTTCTTCCATGTAGATTCCCTCCCTCTGTCTTGTACTGTGGAGAATAATCCATTGTTCTGTCCCTTTCTCATTGTCTTGTGGTCATCTGTGTCCTTCCCCCAGTAGTACTCTCCTGCACAACATTTCTACAACCTGGACACTCCTCCATGTCCATGCCAGCTGCCAAGGGATACTGTCACATTTGCCTCCAAATCCTCTCCCAGTCCTCTTGCATTGGCAGCAACCTTCATCTGGTATGGGTTGAGTTTGTATCAGTTTGCTGATTCAGCAACAATGTGCTGGCAACGTAGGGGTGAGGGAGGGATAACACACTTTTCTTCTAGTGGTTTGGCCTTAGGTCGGTTTAAAATTAACCTAGAAGCATCTCTATAGAAAGGTGAATTTATGATTTGGAGGAAAAATAGAGGCAGAAAAGTACCTGGAAGAGAGAGATCCTATGTAGGAGGGAACTCTGACTTTTACTGGGTCTTAATACCTCTAGAAAGAGAAGGGGGGGAAGGTATCAAAGTAGTTGGGAAAGGAGGAAATAACACATTCTTTCTCCCCAGAAAGAAGTGGGAGGAAAAGGGAATGGTGATATTGATTGAGCAACTAAAATTAGTCAAGAAGTCTGAAACAGTTGTCAACTTCAATTTTGCATTACTTCAGTCTAAGTGGGAAATGATTTTACTGCCACTTTGATTGCCTTTCCTCTCTGCTTCCTCTTCCCTCATTTCATCCATCTGTTGTGCCCTTTCATTCCTGAAGACCTCTTTTTCTGTTTCTTGTAAGAGTAGTGATCTTTTAGTGTATGATTATGAAATGCTGAAGATAACAAGGACCTTGATCTCTGCCTGGGGCCTCTACCTGTCTATAGTGACATTTCCTGTGAGTCAGAGTCTGTCCAGACAAGGATATGTCTGCAACCAGAGACTTGGTAATGAAAGATACAAAAATAAACCATGCTCACCAGAGACCTGCCTTAAGCTGAGACAAGGCCACTTCCAAATGAAAGCATTCATTTAGACATGTGGCTACTGTGAACTTCTCTGAGTGTTAGTTAAATTAATAACAGATGTGCCTATCGTGAAGGAATAGAGCTTGGTATAGAGGAGAAAGGGAATCTAATAGAAAACATCCTCAGGAAATTCAGTCTCCGCCAAATTATTTTCATATAAAAATATATAAATACATTTTTTTTGTATTTTCATATAAAAATACATACATTAACCCTTTATTAGAAATTTTAAAGTATTTCTATTAGCAATAATAACATTTTAGGGTACATTACAAATTGATAACTAACAGGTATATGTAATGTCAAAGGATTTGTAAATAATATTACATTCTGCATTAAGTGATATAAAAATATGTTGGGGAAAATCCTAGCAAACATCTAGGTATCAGAGCAAGACTCTCAACTCTGAACTTTAAGTCAAGATTCAGTTCGCGCCTTTTATAATAAGAGGGTTACGTAGAAATCAACATAAGTACATGTGTCTATATTTCAGCCCTATTTGTTTCGAACCCTATTTTTTCCATAATCATAACTTTCAGTCTTTGTTTCCCTCCACCTTGATGTTTGTAACAGATGCTTTCAAACCATGACCAGATTTTACCAGCAAATCTCTTTTGTCATATCTGAGTAGCTTCTTAAATAAATTGTTTGATGTCTTAATTGATATTTGAACTTTGCTTCAGCTGAGCTGGTTTCTGTAACCTAGCCTGCCTTCACATAGAAAATCAGCTTTGACAAAGGCAAAGCCCTTTACACTTTGCATATTACTGGCTTTCAGCAAACTAACTTTCTGTTGAAATAGTGTCTCATAATAAAACAAGACCAGCTGGCTGTTGGCAGCAGTGCTGGCAATTGTAACTCACGTGCAACTGTGGGCTAGACCCTGGAAAATTCACAATTATGCAGACCTGGAGCTGTGAATCCCCTTTGGGTCAGGAGACAGCCTTGTGCCTGGCCAGCTGGAAGTGGATTGCTCCTTCTTTAAGCAGGGTCAAAATATTCACCCAGCGTTCTTGCAGGTTTTGGATTTTGGGAAAAAGCAGCATGTTTATTTTAAGTTTCCTCTAATAGACAACAACAATTGAATTAATGTTATTCCTATTTGTTTCCTTTTTATTACTAGGTTTCTAAAAACACTCGAGAGGTTTCTGAAAATTAGTTTTTTTGGAAATCTGAGGATTTCTCATAGCCAAGGGGATTTTGGGGTGAGGAATTAACCCCATGTTCTGTGCTGCTAAATTGAACATCTCAGAATAATCATTTGGCTTTCAGATGCCACAGATTATCTTTCTTTGGTATGTGCTCATGACATTTGTTGGAGGTCTGGGCAGATTTGACCCCCCAATATGTTTGGTTTTGTTTTTTCTTCTTGTGTGTTTGTTTCCTCATTAACATTAGGAGCCTGGGAGATTCCTGCGTGGTTTCTGAGAGTTCTAATTATCTTGGGAAAGAGACTCATATATTCAGACAAGCATGTTGGTTGTAGGCGTGTATGCCCAGCAGCCTGGGAGGCTGCCTGGCTGTTTATCTTGGTTACAGTCTGAACTGTCACTGTCCTGGAGGGCTTTGCCCCCTGCCGAATGCCCTGCTGTGTGTAACATAACACTTCTTCCCTTTGTTGAGTACATTAAAGTAGATAATGTATGCATTGTAAATAATCATGATTAAACCTTTAAGTATGTTTAATCTACTTAAGTCATTCAAGAACTGTAAAATACATTTTGATAATCATGGTTTCAGTAGTAATTTTACAGGGAGAAGTCTTACTAAATTATGCCTGACTATACATTCAGCTGTGTCTTCTGTGTTTTGAATTTCTGATTGGGCAAGTGTGCTGAATGGCAGTACTAGAGAAACAGCCTTGCTGGTAGTCGAGAGGAGAACTCAGGATGTTCTGCTTATTGATGCTACCTTGACAGATGTGTGCTGTAAAGCAGCAAACCATGAAGAACAATACAAACATTAGTTGGATATACAAAAAGGCAATTAAAAGTATAGAAACACAATGATGAATTTTCTACAAGTAAAAGTCAAGTGAAGTTATGGGTCTGTGAGTGAGATGCATTTGTTTCCCTCAGCCTTCTTTTGTGTTCTTTACTACACTAACCTTTGCAGTATGTTCTGTAACCTCCCCATGTAACAGTATTTCAATCCTACTTGTCTTTTTCTTGAAAAGAGAAAGAAATATGATCAGTAGATGGGATGACAAGCTAAACAACTGCCTTCTAAAGTGATTTTAACACACAAGGAATCAAGTGCAGTGGTATTTTAATGGAATTAAAAATTTATTGGTACCTTGTCTGAAGTATTAAGGTACAATGCTTGCAAAGTGGTGTGCTTTGTCTTGGAAGCAGGAGTTGATGTTTCTGAGATGGTTTTGTTGTAAAACCAATTACAAATAAAATCTGTCATCCTAAAAAATAACATTTGCTAAGTCATATACTCATTTTCTTAGTCTGTCAAGAAAATGAGACTAACAATATTGATAAGATTGACCATGATGCAAGTTACATACTTGGTGAAAATACAAGTGGCAGGTTCTGGTCCTACAAAGGTAATGAAATTCTGAAGGAAAAACACGTGATCTGATTTATGGACTCTTTATCTTTAATTGACTGTCCTAAATACAACCATTACAAAGGTTTTAAGTAAAACCTCTACCTCTGAATGCAGAGGGTTAAGAAATTGCCTCTTAATAACAAAACCGTGTTACCTAAAGATTCTATTTTTTCCTAACAGAGCCTTAAATATTTCCAGAAAAAAACCTAGAGGTAGTCCTAAAGCTATCAGTTAATGGTTATTCACAGTGTTATCACAAATATATTGCTAGGAGAACACAGGTACTGCACAAGGAATCTGTTTTAGAAAGTGTGTGTCTCTTCACTGGGAAACAGGAGCACCTGGATTTTCTGTTGTTTACACATGAAGTTGTTGCAGTAAATTGTAATTCTGTTGTGACTACCTGATGTCTGGACCAGGAAAATAAGTATTAATGTTGTTGTACTGCACTGGGGAAAGTAGAGATTTAAAATTTACATTCCTTTCTCTTTTTCCTTTTTTAGCATGAGGTTTCCCTGAGATAGTATTTTTTTCTGTTTGCCTTTTGAAGAGTTCACTGCAACTTCAGAAAAACCTCAAGACATCAGAAATACTTTTTTTGTGATCCCTTTTGTTTATTTATAAAAGATTATTTAATGGAATTCATTCTTCCCAACTTGCACACTTATTTGAAAGTCGAAATCCAGTTGCCAAGCAAAATAAGCACAGCAGGATAAGCTGCTGCTGAAAAACAAGACATCAATATGTAATTTCATTGAACTGACAAAGTTGAAATCATAATATTAACCTAATAATAGCTTCATAGAAAGAAAATCATAACATTATTTAAATATTGTAATAGTTTTTGAATCACATTAAACCTTATAAGATATATTCCTTTGTTTTTGCCACAGTGATGCATGTATTCTTCTTCACTTATAGACGTTAGTGATTTATAAATCAAACAGCTTGTAAAGGGGGTAAGGAAGTCAGCTTTGTCCTAAATATTCTGCAATATACTCAAATGCCTGGTGCAATGGCATGAGTACCTTGCTTGGGAAGTGGTGTTCTGCAGAAGTCCTTGACTGCTCTTCCTGGTCTCCAGGAGTCTAGGATTGGCCAGGGTCAGAATCTAGGGGGTGCAGGCCTTGAAGTACCTGCACAAATGCTTTTTCTCTTACAGTGTTATACCTGTAGGAGCACATCAGGGTTTTCTACTCATCTCAGAATGATTTCTTTCTAATAAAATCATCCAGCAGGATACAAAACTGTCACACTGCAACAAACCAACCTAAACATGCAGTAACAAAGCTATTTTGGTAGTTTTACACATATTAGATGCCATTTTCTTTCCTTCTGATCCAGTTTATAACACCAAAAGCTGTTATAAACTGATCCATAAAATGTGGCAACAAAAATCTCTAAGCAAGGAGATTCTTCCTGCAATGGAGAACTTTTTTTTTTCTTTTTCTGTTTGTTTGGTTTTTTTTATTGGGTTTGGGATTTTTTTTTTGTTTTGGGGGGGGTTTTTGTGTTGGTTTCTTTGGTTTTTTTTTTTTTTTTTTTTTTTTGTTTTGTTGTTGTTCTTGGGAAGGTACAAGTTTAGTTCTTCCAATCTGATGTATTAACAGGGCATTGAGCAAAAGTAAGCAGGAACTGAAGCGTTCACTCCGTTTTCAGGAGTTTGAAAAGCAGGTTTTTGTTTTGTTTTCAGGAGCTTTTCAAATGGTTATCTGGAGAAAACCTATGTTCAGGGCTATAAAGTGGGGTTTGTGCTCTTAAAAGATAGCCTACTTTATTTTTACAGCTATATGTATGCATAAAAAAGCATACTATCTCTCCTGTAAATCTGTGTTAAAGGATTTTTAAGTCACACTAAATGTTGGCACTGTGAATTATCACATGCAAGCTCTGCAAAGTCTTTGAGATGATGAGCAGAGTGTTTTGCATAATTAAGCCCCTTCCTGTACTTCAAATGTGAGCACTAGTCAGTGAAACTTCAGTGTTTTTCCTCTGAAATATAACTGTGTATATTACTCTTCTCTAATGAAAGTGCGTAGCCACGAATTACCTGACACAAACGGTGAGCCCAGATGTTACCATGCTACTGTTTTCTTTCAACTGGAGAGTCTTTAGGTACCAAAACGGAGCTCTGGAACTGAGGTTGCTGTGTTGTCCTCCTACTACAGGCAGCTTGAGCAGCTGGTACTGACACAGTGGAAGTCCATTTTCCACAAGATAAGGGTGTTTATGGAAAAATTATCATCTGAGGACTTTTCACATGGGTGGAAATACATTATCCCATTGACAAATTCATTCAGGATTTTAAGGCACTAGGATTCAAAGGATGTGTCTGTTCTCAAAAAAGTACACAGTATTGCTTACTGTGCAGTGGCCAGGAAGGAAGAAAAGCATTTAATCTCTTATTTCCTTCCCAGTTTAGCTAGTTGAGTGTGTAAAACACCACATCTTTGATGTTTCTGTCCTGGCAGCAGAATTGACAAAGAATGCTGTCCCTTGTGAGTCAAGATGATCTCATGTCTTCACACACTGGCTTTCCGGGATTAGCAGAGCCTTAAGCAGTGGCAACTTGTGTTGCTGTAACCCTGATAAAACTTAGCTCACTGGGGGCTTTGACATGTGAGAAGGAAATGCTTGGGTTAAAAGAATAACCAGAAACTAATACTTGAGAGGTTGTGCAGGTGGTTCTGGTATTCAGAGCACTAATGCCTTTCATATTATGCAAATCCCATTGTATTACATGAGTATAAACTGTATAAATATTGTAATTCCCTAAGTAATAGAAATAATGTGATTTAGTATGGAAGAGGTTGGTCTTAAAGTGATAAGGGGCTTTATACAGAGCTGAGACCAGAATAAATGAACATATGGTAAGTCTTAAAGTACTCTTCATTGTCAGCCACTAAACTGCAAGTTACATTAGAACCTAATGTTTCTATGATTTTTTTGATTACTGTAATAATATAAAGCTGCATTCTTCTGCCTTACTGCCATATCTTAATCATGTGTTATCCCATGAGAAATCTTCAGCTGCCGTGTGCTGTCAGCTCTCTGCAAAGTTGTGTCCATGACACAATGTGAAGTTTGCAAGTTGAAAACTTTTCTCCAATGTTTCTTTGCATTACAGTGTAAGAAAGGGTGATGGAATAATGCCTGTAATATTTGTAGCAGCAGACACGCAGTTTGCAGTTGAAAACACCCCTGTGTTTTCATGAGCTTACAACTTTCAGTCAGAAAAGTAATTCTATTTTTCCCATAACTAGATTCCTCTAAGTGATTCAAACTGCATTTATTTATTTGTTATTGCAGTTCAGATTACTGGCACTGGAGGAAGAGGATGTTTTCTTATCAGAAAAATAGATGAGCTGTGAAACTAAAAAATGACTGAGCTCTTCAAATACGAGTAGGCATTTCTTCTGTAGCTACTGTGCCTTAGCACTTGACAATGGGTTGACAGCCCAAAATATTCAGGTGGCAAATCTTTCCATTCTCTCCCTGACCCATCCTTTCATGACTGCTCTGTAGAGTTCAGACCCTGGCAAGCTGCAGCACCAATAAATATGGAGTTAATGTAGCTGAAGGGGAGAGCAGGCAGCACTACAGGCACCAAATATGAAATGCAGATTGTCAGGTGAATGACCAGGTGACCAGGCACTTTCTTTATGAAACCTTTGTCCTTCATATCAAGTCACAACAGAGATGAATTTTCTTTTACCAATGCTCAATAGGTAAAGGCATAAACTCCTCTTTTATTGTCCTAGCCAGAGGAGATGTGTGCCAAGTCAGATCACTGTCCAAATGTGGAGCAATGTGCCTCTGGAAGTGACTGAAGTGAGCTTCTTGTTTGGGGAGTATTTTTAGTGGTTTGTTTTCCTTTCTTCTCGACACCTTCACAGTTAGTTGCTCAGCATAAGTAAAGTAAGTCAGGTTACATCCAAGGCAGGAAAAGAAATTTTACAAGCAATTGGCTGAAATCTCACATAGGAATTCATGTTCCTATGTGGAATATAAATTCAAACAGTAATAAATTGATATAGTCCATTGCAAACAAAACAACTTTTGCTGCCTTAACAGCAAGTGTTACGTGCTCCTGTGCAGTATGGCAACTGATTTCCATAGAGGGGTGAGGGATGAGCAGGGTTTGCTTACTGGCAGCTTAAATAATTAGCATTTGAGCTTTGTGAAGTTAAATGTATTAAGGAAGTATAGGTTAATGTACAGAAAAACGTATCAATGACTGTGAAATGCTTAGATACGCTCCTAATGTCAGATACATGTAATTCAGATTAGGGCTTTATTACAGTGCTACAAATCCTTATTTTATCTCAGGTGACTCATTTTTGACAGCCTGAAGGGGTGGATTACTTTTACAAACCTATGTAAAAAAATTTTAGTTGAAACATGGATATAACCCCTTTACAGTACTTAAACTGTCAGATAAAACTATCAAAAGATTTTTTCATAAAGTTATTTTAGTTCTAGACTTTAATTTTATTAGCTTTTTATACAATCACTACCAGAAAACCCATCATTACCTTCTACCTTATCATAAACGAAACTAAACTTTAGAGTAGGTGAGTGAGTGGGCTTCTCAGGTGCAATCAGAGCAGCTGTTTTATGTGGAACAGAAAGCTGGGGATATATTACCTTGGCTGAAGCCTTTGCAGGATTAATGATTTCAGTGTGAAGAGTCTGCATGTGGAGATGATTGCATTTATGTGATGGGCAAGGGAGTTAGTGTGTGTTAACTGTATTCGGATTAAAGTCCCCCTCCACTCAGCGAGATCAGTGGGTAATTCAGGACAGGGCTGTACGTCAGGGCTGTTTTGTCCTCCCATGGAGGAAACTCTCCTACCGTGGATTAGGAAGAGTCAGGAGAGAAAATCTGCCAGTTCTGCTAGGTGATTTAATGACGGATCGGTGATGGATTTCTCCAGCTCTTGACTGTTTTCTAGAGGGTATCAGAAGATGTCTGAGGGTGGTAGCGTGTAATCCAACATTTGCAGGAAACTTACAAGCTGTAGTAATACACAAGAAGGAAAATATTATTGCACTAAACGTGAAGAATAGTGGCAAATGTCCAGTCCTGTGATATAATTAAGCTGCAGGTTGTGTTCCTTATAAGTGTGCTATTTAGTAGCCAGATTTGTCTGTCTACATCCTAAATGTAAATTGCTTACTTGAGCAGCAAGTCTGCTGAGTGCTTAGGGAGTTTGTAGCTTCGTGTCAGATTGTTGGGCACTCTTTTCTCTGAGGAAGAAAAAGATGTTTTAGAAAACTAAAGTAAGTTGATTTCCCCACGCCCCCCAGGTCATTTTAAACATACCTTTAGAGATACTGACCACAAACTTGGTATATCTGAGCAATTGACTGGTCTGTGTGCATTACAGAATCTATCCAAGTAAGTACTTGAGACTTTAGAAAAAGTCTGTAGTGGTTTGCATGCTTGAGACATGTAGCTGTTTCCTTGTTCATCTTCTTCAAGAAAAGATGCCTCAGACTGTCAGTAACTACTAAAATTCATTTCCAGCACACTGAGAGCATGTTTTCATGAATGAGGGTATTGTTGCTGGTGAGGTTGTGAAGAAACTCTGCTGAAAATAACTGAGGAAGTTATTTTGTCTGTCTCGGTTAATCCTACCTCTCCTAACTTTTGAGCATAGTGACAGTTCAAAGAATAACAGCTTATTAGCAGCTTTGCTTCGTGCACAGGGTGGAGTTCAATGAGGAAAACAAACCCAAGTATCCATAACAACAATGAAACCAAGAGGAGAAAATCCAATTGGCATTAAAAAAAAAAAACCAAACAAACCCAGCTTGCTTCCTGAACCTCACTGTAAACTACTTTGTCCCATGCAAGGTGACTATGGTGTTTATCTTTGGTTTTGGACCGTTAGTCAAGGATGGCTTTCTGCTTTAGATTTGTGACTTGCCTGCTCTATTTGCTTTGCAGTTTCACACTGACTTAATTCCGTATCATTATTAATTCACTAATCTTGTTATCCTGATTTTAGTTGTGACTATTTGATAATAGCTCTGTAACATTTCTTTCCGTATCAATTGAAATGGAATCCAGTTCAAACTAGGTGATGGGTTTCTTGAATATTATCATCTGCTTCATTGTTGTACAATTCTGAGAAGAAGGTACTGAGGAAAACTCTTTAAGGTGACCAATTGATATCAACTCAGGTCTGTAAAAACTTGGAGCTGGTTATACCCTGCTGGACACCCTAACCTCATATTGTGCCTCACACACAGGAGAAAGCAAACTCTGGAGCGATGATGCAGTGGCTCCTCTTCCCTAACCCTGGAGGCTCTAGTAAATATTCCTTTCCTTCACACACTCTGTCCCTGTCTCAGTTTCCAGAAGATGCGAGCCTGGCTTACTCTTTTGCTCCCTTTGCAAGACCTTTCCTCAAATAGGACCCTGTCTGGACTGTAGTGATTTAATTCAGCCAAGGTTTCAATGTAGTTGTGGTCATTGGTATGTGAGAGCTTTATTTAAATAATTTAAAATGTATTCTGTGCTTTGTGTCAGAGGCTTTGGCATTGCTGCTAGCTGTGTCCCTTGACACTGAAGAGTGGAAGGAAGTGCAAGCGTGTGAACAGTGAGGGCTGTTCTTGCCCTGGAAAAAAATCTTAAGTTTATATTGCCATTTGTGGAAAATGCAGCACAAATATATCTAATTAGGAAAAAATTGTCAGTCAACATTCCCATTGGCAATTATGCAAACTGAGCTGAGACATCTTCCCTTTGGCACAAGCACTGACAGGTGAAACGAGCTGAACCCTTTCCCGGTTGATCACACATTACAGCTGATGATTTTGAAGGTATGGTAGGGGTCTGTCTTGTTAAACCTGAGCTGAGGAGCAGGCTCACCAGTACATGCCTGGTGTCTGGTAGGTAACAACCTCCCAGTGGCAGAATGATGGTATAATCCACCCCTTGGAGATGGTGTATTAAAATGGATACATTTGGTGGAAATACTGCTTTGAAAAGGAGAAGGATGCAGGAGAAGCTGTTGGAGGGTTGTAGAGTGCCTGTACTGTAGACCACATGCCTGTGTCTTGGTCTCAGGGCTGGCAGGGTCATTGTGTTGGATGTGGCCCTGTGTGATAAGGCACTGTCCTGCCCAGAGGCACGCAGCACTGCAGGCCTGTTGTCTTCTGCTCTACAGTGTGCACGGTTCCATTGTACATTCACCAAGGTGCAAGTTGTGCTTCCTCCAAAATCTTCTGTTCTTCAGTGTGCAAACCCACCCTTGCAAAAAATCATGGGGCTCTTGCCATTGACATTTTCTAGTCAAGCAGGGATTTTCTTTGAAATGCTTCCCAGCTGCTTCAAACAGGATAGTGCTTATTGATTGTGTCCCTGTAAGACAGGCATTTGTGTTTCCTTTTCGCATCTGTCCCTTAGGAGAGTTTTATTTCATACATGAAAATATCAACAGGACCAAGAAAAGGAAAGCAGGAGACAGGGAATTCCTGTGGAAGATTAAGCAGTTACTTATGGAATTTAAATTAGACTTGTAATAAATTTGTACAGGAAATGAATTAGGATGGGTAGCTTTTATGAAAAAGGGATTGGTCTTCAGAATGCTTTTTATTATTTGTTTCACTCATCGTTTTAATCTTTCTCTTATTATTTTTTAAATCTGCACAAGATTAGTTTCTAATCAATGCACACTCTGCATAGATTGGTTTGTGACTCTTAATCTTTGGTCTCTCTTCCCACTCCATCTGAGGACTGTTTAGTTCATTTTAATTTTTTTATATAATTAGGCAACAGTATGAGCAATAAAAAATGTTACTTTGTTGCTTTTTGGCGTTGTCAAAATGTGTTGGGCTTTTGACGACTCCCTCATACTTCCCTCCCAATTCATTCCTACTGGAATTCCTCCTAAGTGCTTATGCTGTTACTCTTAGTGACAATGCCCTGTTTATAGATGTAGGCTATTATTACTGCCTTGATGAGAGGTGGAGCGCTGAATTAGAGAAAGCAGCCTTATTGTCCACTGAAGTGTGTCACTCACCTTGAAACTACAGAGAAATTGCCTTAGAACTGTAATAAGAGTGGCTGTCCAGTCAAGCTTTCTTGATAATGATATCCTATAACAGTGATGCTGTGGTCAGCTGGTCCTAGTCATACATATCATGCCAGGGATGAGCAGTGCAAACCCCTTGGCTCTGTCTGAGGCACCGCTACTTGCTCTGTGGCTATATGGATCATGGCTGCAGTGCTCTTCTGTGAGCCATGGGCTGTGCGAAGCTGCTGCTTTTCTCCTGGATGTGTTCATTTGGGTTTGGGATTCCCACTGGTCGGAGTGCAGACTGACCACTTCACATGTACCTTCTTGTGTCCTCAGGCTTTTCACCCAAGTTCCTACAGGATTACTTTAATTCAGGTAGATAAACATGCCTTTATCTGCCATCACATCAGCTACAAGAATGCTCTAATGTGGCTGCATCTGGAGTATTAGTGCTATTTTGTCCACAGCATGCCCAAAATCTCAAATGTCTTTGGACAATATCTAAACTGTTTATCCTGTACATGTCAGGATTTGGGCCACAGGCCATCAGCTGGCTTTCCAGGCAACCCAGGGTGAGCATGGGTTTGCTGGAGGGAGAGGATGAACAAAAATAATCAGCTTTCTAGATGGTAATGCCCAGTGGTTTTAATGTCCTTTTTCTGTTTCAGGACAGCTTTGACACGTGGAGATATGATTACATAATGTCTATTGAACTTTGATATTCTGTGCTGTATTTGTGCATTAGTTTGTGGTCTGGTTTATTCATCATTTTCAGGAAAAAAACAGTTTAAAATAATACGTTGCTTACCAGCATCCTTTCTGCCACTACCAGTCATGAAACTGGAAGCTATCCTTGATCATTGAGTTTGCGTTTCCGCATTGTGACCCCTATTTTATACCCAGTGGACCTACATGTAGCATAGAAAATTGAAGCTGAACTTGGATTAGAGCAGAATATAATTCTGTGACAACCAAGTCATCTAAAAAAACAAAGGAATAAACCATGTAATGGCATGTATCGTTTTTCCTGTTGATCTAATTCTCATTTCCTCCTGCAAGGGCCTTTTTAATTTCCTCTTAGCATTTTAAGGTATTAAAAAATAAGGAAATGTTTTCAAGCACACACAGAAAGGTAGGGCGGCTTCAGTAAAGCAGAAGAGAGCAAGTTAACACTAAGTTAAGGGTTAAATCTTTTCCTTTGAACACACAACACATTCTTTCAAAGTTATCCTGCTCTCCCTGTGAGTACAGCACCCCTATTGACATCAATTGGAGTTTAATACAAGCAGATATTGTAGAAGAGACTTCAAGGGAACCTGTGTGATGATCAGAGACGAGAATTTAACTCTTATTACTTAGCAACTGCAAAAATAAAAATTATATACTGGAAACTCCACTTGTATTCACAGCTGACAAGCAGTGTTCAGGTACTCTATGATCCTGCTTCCAATGGAAAGAAGGGATATGGCATTGAGCTCCAACTATCCAATTTTAAATGGGGGCTTATAATATCAAAAAGAGCTGCAGGAAATGGCCTGAGGCTGATGTGGCTGTAGTACGAAACAGATGTTACCCTAAAGGAAGAGAGTCTAATTACCTCTCCTGGAGAAGGAGGAAGCCCCAAAGTCTGCATGTCTGCCCATTTATATCTGATGCTTTGAAAGCCATTGGGGCAATATTATCTCAATATACTTAGTGGTCACTTTATCTTGGCAGACCTTATACTTGATGAGACACCATTAATTTGAGTTACACAAACTTTACAAAAGACCTAGCATTAAACCAATATAAAACTATAAAGGCAGCAGAAATGCAGTGAATGCCACATGTAGCTGCATAGCACTACGTTAGTTCTGCCTTGTACAGGTCAGATTGGTACCTCAGCAGCACACAGACCTGCTGCCCATTACTTGGAAGCCAGTCATGTGCAAATTTTGCAGATTAGTAGTAGAGGAAATATCATCACTGAAATTCTTGCAAAACTTTTAGTAACTGTGTGAAAGGGTGGCCTTGTAGCGGGCCCTCTGCAGAAAAGGTAATCAGTGCAGCATGTATTTGACTGCACACTTCATGCAGCTTGCAAGTGGTGTTTAGTTGACTTTAGAAATTACAATCTTGCATCTAAATCCTTGGGCTGTTGAGCTGCAGTAAGTCTCCTTGGGGTAGAGACGTACCTGTTCTCCCATCAGTACATGCTTTTAATGATGATGTTTGGCTGATGCATTGTTCACATACTCAAAGTACAAAAATAGTAGTTGCTCAGCAAGTGAATAATGGAAAATCATAGAGTGAGTGGGGTATGATATGTCTCAAGAGCCTACAGCTGGACTAAACAGTGTTGAAGAGAGTTTGCTTATTCCGTGCTAACTCCAGCCTTGTGGCTCTCATTGGGTTGACAGTGGAAGGCAAGAAAAATATCTTTCAGGGATGTGATTTTGAGGGGAAACTCCAAATGTTTTCATCCCTTGCTTTCAGTGTGACTCTGACCCCGTGTGCTGGTGACCTCCCTTTCTCAGCTGCCACTGCACTAAATGAAAATGGAGCTGTACTTTTTCGTTTCCCCACACAGTTTCAGCAGATTGTAATAATGGACAGTAATACATGTTTCCTTTCAAGATAAGAGGGAAAATAAACATTGTCTCAGCTGTTGCTGGGGGTTATAGTCAAAACATTATTTCTTTATCCTTTGGTAGAAACAAAGCTGGTAAAATATTGATTTGTGAGTTGCTTTCTATCTTTGTCATTATTCGTAGCCACCCCCTCCCATAATGCTACAATTCTCCAAGTGCCATCTGTCACAATCCTCTGTGATTTAAAAAATAAATAAATTAGAAATTAGTCACAAGATTATGTACAGCATCTGAGGGTGCAGTGGCTGGGATAAATGCATCCTTGCTATTCTTTTTGAAAGAAAAATTCCACAATAGGTAGATGTAAAGAATAACCTTTCTCCCATCACATAGCAGTGGATAGCTGGGTAAATGAAAGTAAGAAATAGTTGTATGTAAAATACACATCAATGTATATGGGTGCTGGAGCTGCTTTATCCTCTCATCTTTTTATATTCATCAGAATAAATTTCAACAGGCTGTCATTAGTACTACAATAGCAGATTAACTTACTATGCGGGGAGAAAAATCAGGATACCATAGGTTTTATTAACATTTTAAAAAGTACACAAATGTAACTTAATTTTTGCATATTCTTTTTGAAAATACAAAAATGCTTTATCAACCCCTATTTATCACTCCTGTACATGAATTGTTACATGAATCAGGATTTCCTTTGAGATAGGGAGTAAAGACTTGAGACAAAAAAATCCTGATCAGAGTATCACCTGTAAAAAGTGTGTATATTCCTTTAATGCAGAAATCCTTGTGTAAAGAAACTGGTGTCGAAAGATAGCAGTTGTAGTGCCATCTTTGACAATATATGAATATCAGCATTATTTTATTTTTAGACTAGATTATAACGATAAAGTTATCAGTACTGTAAAGCAGATGCTTTACACTTCTAATAGTGTAAATATATTCTATACTTTTCTAAGAAAAAATAGAAACATAAGTATCTACTTGAGTAAAATGAAAATACTGTTTACAGATGGTTTTAGTTTCCTGGTAGTGGTTGATCTCTTAAAAATTTCAGCTTGACAAAAATGATTATCAAATATTTAATTTTAAAATTAAACATTTGATAGTAAAATATTTTTATCGTGGACTGCTGCTGTTGGTGTGTGTGGTTTTGTCTCTTTTGGTCTCTGATTAAATTCTCCTGTGAATAAAATATGGGTGGTCATGCATAAAGGTATCCAAACCCATTATTTTTTGAAGGCAGTTAGAACCAGATGTGCAACTGCTGTTGCTGTAATAAAGCCAGTGGTACAGATTTCAGAATTAGTGAATGCAAGAATCAAGGCCATAAACCTCTCACTGATGCCCTTATTACCTTGTGGATTAAATCAAAATACCTAGGTCTGAACCTCTCTCAATTTCATCTATATCTTGTGGCTAAAGCCAAATGCCATAACAAAGGGGATTTTCTTTCCTCTTAAATCATCTCAGGTTACCAGAGGAGGTTTCTTATATTGCACAGAAATAGAAGTTCTTCTATCCTTATAATGTTTATCTGCCCCATCAAATGAAAGGTACAGCAAGTAGGCTCATTCCAAAAACCTTGAGGGTTGAATCTAGGGCAAATTGTATGTGTATGACATAATAGTAGATATGGGTTAACTCTAAGAAATAGTGACAACAGCTTTGTTTTGCAGGCCAGGAAAACATACTTAAAGTGTAAAAAATTAAATGAGATTGATCAAAGGTGAAATAGTAGTTCATTTGTCTTTCTCGATTTGTGCGGCTTAGTTGTAAAGTAACAGGCATATTCAGTTTTAAACCTTAATTATAGTCACTAGTGTATACGTATTAAATGGAAATATCTATCTTAAGGGAAAATATCAGTTCATTCTGCTTAGCATGATTTTTTTTTGTTCAGTAAGAGTTTGTATTGTATATTAAAAATAAGCCAAATTTAGGGTTGCTTAGATCACTCATTTGTCAGACTCATTACTGCAGAAGCAGCAATCTTGCAGGGCATGCTGGGACATCACTGCAGGTATAGCAGTCTTTAACAATGAAACCCAAACCAAACTCTAGGGAAGTGCTGATGGTTGAGGACATTGAGTCCATAGGAGCCTCCACAAAGTAATTCTGGCCTCAGCAGGTCAATGTCCAGATGGGAAGGAACTTTGGCCTTGGAGTTTTCCAGCTCCAGCCAGGAATGGCTGATCCTAAATGAGTGACTGGTAGATATCCCTGGAGAGGAGCATTCATGGGAAGTAATGAGGCACAGAAGTATCTGAGAGTCTGGTTGGTTATGATGTGTAATGGGGACAATAATGAGGTCAGTCCTGGGCAGGGGGGTAACTTATGTTTGCTGCTGGGAGCCCTTACTGAAGTTGGGGTGTGATGAAAAGTGCTGATTACAATTTACTGTGGTCTTTTCAGGATGGTTGTTTTGGGTTCTTTTTTTAATCTGGTAAATGAAGCCTCCTTAGCGTCATCACTGCCCTCTGTTATCAGCTCAGCATTCTGAATTGGGCTCTCTGATTTAGGGATTGTGTAGTTTGGCTACGTGTTACTTTCTGAGATAGGAAGAATGTTTCTCATACCCTTTTTCCTTTTGTAACTGAAATGCAGACTATTGAACAAAGTCTCTTGACTGCAGGGGGTAGAAAGAGAAATCAGAAATGAAAGCTTCTTTAAGAGCCAAACTACTTTGTGATTTAAAAACAAAAGTTGTATTATTCATCTTTGCATTAGAAACCTGCAGAGACCTGACATCTCTTGGGTAGTGGAAATGTTTATACAGAGTATTTGGGACAGATGTGATCTTGCTACAACCCTTGCTCTGAGCTGTAAGAAAGGTTTTGGTGCATCAAGTATCCCTTTGATTAAATTACATTTAATCACAAAGGACGAAAAAGCAACAGCGTAAAACGCTGACTTTTTTTGTGGTTTTTGAGCATAGTAAAAATCAACAACAGGAGGTTCTTCGTTTGCTAACCACTTCAAGGTTTTTGTAGTGAGTACATGAACACAAATCCCTTTTTATCGGACAGTGCTACAAGGACTATTCTGCCTCTGGGCTTTCTGGTTTGTCTTTCTTTTGGTGGTGGTGGGGGGGAACGCTTGGAGAGAAATTTGAGTTTATTTTTACGGGATGATTTGGTTCGGTTAATCTGCTTTGGTTGTCTTCTGTATGTCTCTTTGTCTTTTATGTTCACAGGCACATTGTTGCGCACGTTGCACGCAACTTACCATTTGACATTCCAGCAGTGTACAAGCCATGTGCTGGCTGTATCAGGCTCTGAGAAAATACTGTCTTTGGTAGCTCTTTTGTTGCTAACTCCTATGGCTCCTGGAGGAGTCTTGGGTTTTTCCATAAATCCTATAGTGGATGCATGACCACTGATATAAGGAGTCATGCTGATAGAGGCTGACTGCTAGTACTCTGACTTCTGTGAATGCACACGTGTCAGAACATGCAGGATGTTGATCTGCAGTGCCCTGAGCTAGGAAATGTTTGGATTGCCCCGTTCCTTCTCACATGTTGAGTCTCTCTGCTGTACTTCAAGTGCTGTCATGTGAAGAGCAGTCCCAGAGAGCCACAGAAGTATGCATGGCTTCGTACTCAGCACTTGTGCAAAAAAACCCTGACAGACTCTGGGAAACAGCTCTTCACTTTGCAGCCAAAAGCAGCGTATAGATTGACCAAACAAGGAGAGTAGCAAAATTAAAAGTTTTCGCTATCAGCATAAAAATTTGCTTAGGTTAAAGGGTGGGAATATTGTACTCTTCCTAGTGTTAGAAAAATGTCACGTTGCCTCCTTATAGAGTAGAAAATGTATCACTAAAGTGCTTTATCACACGTTAGCAAGTGTTACAGTTAATTTTAAAAGAAAAAATAAGGTTGGGATAGCCCTCTACAACAGAGAATCATTGCTTTGAGGTTCATGGGCAGCAATTCCTCTATCACGCCTTGAGCCAGACTCCTGACCACATCCCAGTAATGGGGTTAAACTGTAGGAATTACTGAGGCCAAATGAGGAAAATGTTTTGCAGTCTCTTTAGTCTATGGGGAGGGCCAGGAGGGAGAGAGAAAAGTGGGAGCATGAGGCAAACTGGAAGGTCCTGTATGTTTTGGAGCAAGGTTTTGCTCCTCAATCTCTGTAATCAAGTACGAGCCAGCTGAAGCCTATAGAAGTTCCATCTTCTATAAGAGCTTGACCCCTGCAGTGCTGGGCTCATTAGGGTGTCTATGTGCTATGTAAAGGGTTTTCTCAATTTTCCATTTAAATCAGACATACAAATATAAAAATGGACCAGTCAAACACCATGTATTTTCTGAAGGGCGAATTTACGTGGATTACACCAATGTGTCACCACAGAATTTTCATCTCTGTCCTTATTCATGCTTTGTTCAGGATACACAAAATCTCCTTACAGCCCCTCTGAACTTGAGCAGTCTCTGACATGCTGTTTTGTATAAATTGGCTCACTTCTCCATATACTGTTTTTGTAGGGGAACTTGTATTGTTTTGCACAACTATACAGCAGCGCATGCTTCCTGGGGCCTCTTCAACACATGAACTTGAATGGAAGGGTTGTGTTGATTGTTGGGGTGGTTTTGTTTTGCTTTCTGGGGTTGTTCTATTTGGTTTTGCGGGTTAGGTTTTTTGGTTTATTTGGTTTTCCCCTAATGGTTTCATATGTATTTTGGAAAGATAAAGCCTGTCTGTACAGATCAGAGTTGGGTCACTGAAGTGATGTGGTTTTGGTGCAGCAGGCAGATGTAACATGGCCTAGGATTGCTGTGTTTCATGTTGATTTGCTTGCATCTAGTAATTATTTAGAGGGTCAGAAAACAGCTTCATAACCTTAAGTTTATAGGACTTGCTCATGACAGTCTGACTCAAGAGACACAAGAAAAATAAGAATTCATTGGACCAGGGTGGAACAGGAGGGTATCTTGGTGCTTGTGCCCTTTCCTGCAAAGGAAGGAGGTGAGTGCAAGTCCTGCGAAGGAAAGGCTCTCCTTAAATCCAGGTCACTCAGTACTGGGTAGTTCTTCTTGTCAGTGTCTATTCAATTAAAATGGAATCCTCATCTCTTCTTATTTTCTTTAAGGGGATGGGGTGAATATCACCCAAAATGGAAACAGTGGGGTTTTGTTTGTCAAGAGAAAAATGAAAACTTTTCCTTTTGGTTCCCTCTGAAAGGTTTGTTCATTTTCTCAGATCAAGCTCCACAGTAGTAAATTGATTACTGACACAGCCCTGTTCAGGTTGGTTTAATTCAATGTTTATTTGTTTTCACAAGTTTTCTTTAACTTTCAGTAAGGTGTTATCTCAATTAAGAAAATCCTTCTTAAGTGAAAGGATAAAGTGAATTTATCCTATCCACAAAAAAAAAGCATTTTATTTGCTGATGGTATTTGCCTTTTTTTCTCAAGTCACCTTGTGAATGTGTGTGGCTTTTTTTCCAGCAAAACCATTAGGTGAAATGCACTCAATAGACTTGAATAGTTTGGCACTCCTGACACATAGCCCAGCCTCTTGAACTGAAGATCATCCTTCCTCTCTAGACATTTACTTTACACTCATCAGCAAAGCTGAATCAGTGTTACATTTCTTCTGTGTATTTCCAGCCTTGTAAGACTATAGTACGAAATAAAAACCAGCACATACTCCTTGTGGTATGTGGATTAAAGAATGTCCATCACACAAGTCTGTGCTAAGGGTTCATTTCCACTGGATGATAACTGTGTGAAGAGTTCACTTTTGATGAAAACTATACCTTCTGTCTTTAGAGTCTCTTTTACCATTGACTTTCTGTAAGATATCTTCCCCTGTCAGCGAACAGGGTGTGTAGAGATGGGATCTCCAGGAATAGAAGGGGTGTGGAAGACCTCTCTAACCATGTTCTGCAGTCACTTAACTGATTACTGGGACAGATCAAGGACTTATTTCCATAAAGTAAATACTATGTTATCCTTCTCTGCCCATGCTGAGGAGAAACTAGAAGTATGGTTGGCATTTAACTTTCTTCTGGTGCCAATTATGCGTATTATCACAAGTGAGGCTCACAGAAGGTCTGGTGCTTGTACACATAGCCTGACATGTTTCTCAAGAACTTACTTAGTGTTTGTCCTGCAATAATAAATCTGAATCCACTTAGTAGTAGTGTAGTCACTTAATTCAGAATAAAGTGAGCTCTTTAAAAGGTTTAACTTTGCTCTATTTATATGCCCTATACAGTGTAGAAGATCAATTTTTGTCTCCAGATAAAAGGCACCTATGTTAGAATATAAATGATGTTCATGGCTTTTGGGTGTGCTGCATACAGATTAGCAGCAGCTCCTGCAACAGATGGAAAACTACAGAAAATATAGGCTTTGCTGGAACCATCTTCTGACTGCTGCTTCCTTTGCTATATTAGGTTTTTCTACTTTTAAGCTTTGCAAAACATGGTTTTGCAGAAATTAAGACTATTTACAAAACACAGCCATACCATTTTTGAGGGTAAAACTTCTCCATGGATAATAAGCGTCCCTTGCAGTGTAAGCAACAGTGTACGATATGGAGGGAAACAAGGTACCTGTGAACGAATTTTACCTTCTGAAATTGCTAAGATCCTTGAGCTTGGTAGTGGAACCAAGATTCAAAGTTGTAGGGGTCCTTCGCAATGATCTGCTGCTGCTTAAGGGTGGCAGTCAGGACAGCAGAGCAGTATTTGGTGTTAGTTGAAGCAGAAAGAACAATAAATATTCAGATTTGTCTTTGTGCTATATATATGCTAGTATATATTCAAGAGGAGACTGCTTTTAACATTTAAAACATGTAACTGGTCATGTTTCTTTGTTGCACTCTTTTCTGTCTTACAGAATTAGAAAAAATAGTCAATTCCTATTCCAACATTATTAAAAATATTTTATTATGAAAGTGAACAACATTTCAGTAAAAAGAACTATTTACTGACCATGCAGAAGTTGAATATATAACTTGATAATACACAGCCTCCTTCTTTACTCACAAATGACTCTCAAAGCAAAAATACCTCAGTATTGTGTATTTGAGGTAAAACTAACTGTGTCTGTAGAGGCTTCTAGAAGATAGAGGCACAAATCTGACTAATTGTTTATGATTTTATATAAAAAGAATATTGCCACATCCTCAGATTTCATATCTGATAACAGCAATCTATCAATATTTAGTTGCAAGTTAAAATATCTTTTTCAGTTAATAGGAACTGTAAAACTTGCTCTCTCCTTTTTGCACTGCTTCTTTATTAGATTACTGTCTCTGTGCAGCAGGGAGCTGTGTTGTCTTTTACAATTATATAGCACTTAGTTTCAGTTGTACCCATAGGATGCGAAGAACGAGAAATGATGACTGTAACAAGTTAAACAGTAATGTTTGATTAATATGTGTTGCTGGAGCACCTGGAAACTGGTGGCTCTAGAAACAGGAACTGCAGGGGTGTCTGTTGCTCAACCCCACTGTGATATAGGACTGATCCTCCCCACTCTGTAGAAAAGAGGCCTAAGATGATGTCCTCTCTGACAGACTAACTGCTCCACTTCAGGGTGCACCTAGTGAAAATTGGAGCACATCAAAGTCAGTTGTGGGTATCCAGAAGGCCTGTGGATATCTGTTTGGTTTGCTGGCAGTTCCAAAGAGCTGTATGGAAAATGAACAAATGTTACTTAAAGTCAGCTTGCCCATTTTTGAAACTGTTCAGTGAATCAAATGTAAAACATAATTTAAACATTTCCTTTGGATCCAAGCAATTGAAAGGTTTTATAATTTAAAAAATAAGAAAAGGAAATGTCAAAACAAGTTGCTTGATGTTGAAAAGTTTGTATTTCAATGTCAGGAAGCTTTTCAGGGTTTTTTCCACTTTCTTGAAAAAAGTAACAGGAGCAACTTAGCAGAAGTGAAGCAAGTTACCTGAAAAGTTTTAGTGCAGGTGAATCGGCAACTTTTACTCCCAAAGAAATGTTTGCCAAAGCTATTTGAATTGCTCTAAGACCAGAGTGTTACTGGATCAGTGTCTTTTACCTTCTGTATCTCAGGGAACAGAGATTGAACAATTCCTATCATGTTCTCCATCAGCTGGTGGTGCTCGCAAAGCCCTGGCAGCAAACTCACCTCCTCCTGGAGCTGGTGGGTGACATCTAAGTTATGAGGCTGTTTCAGTTTGAGCATGGATGGGGTGTGAAATGTCTTGCAAAACAGAAACAAAGCTTCCTTCCAGAAGGTAGATCTTGTAAGAAGCATCTCCATAATAAGGGATTCTCCTTCAAAACAAGTTGGATTTTTATGAAGATATTTGAGTTCTGATATTCTATACACGTGCGCACACACATCTGCTGTTTCCTGGGAGTTTAGAGAGCCCTAACTTTGTATGAGAAAGATTCAAAGTCTCCTCTGACTTGAATAATTCTAGCATAAAAGTAACACAGCTGTGTTTGAAAATAGGACAGATGAAAAGAGGCTCTCGTTTCTTCTTTCCTCCCCAGTGTATCTCCTAAGGCAGAGCAGAGAAGGGGCTTGCTGGCAGCAGGCAACCAAGAGCAATTTAAGCAGAAAAAGGGGCTTGGTTGGTTCCAAGTGACCCCATGTCATGGTTTCACCTGAGGCAGAGTTAATTTTCTTCATAGCAGCTAGTACGGGGCTATGTTTCAGATTTGTGCTGGAAACAGTGTTGATAACACAGGGATGTTTTAGTTATTGCTGAGCAGTGCTTACACAGAGTCAAGGCCTTTTCTCCTCTCACTCCACCTCACCAGTGAGTAGGCTGGGGGGTGCGCAAGAATCTGGGAGGGGACATAGTCAGGATAGCTGACCCCAACTAACCCAAGGAATATTCTATACCACATGATGTCATGCTCAGCCTCCAAAGCTGGGGGAAGAAGGAGGAAGGGAGGGATGTCCAGAGTGGTGATGTGTATTTGTCTTCTCAAGTAACCGTTAAGTGTGATGGAGCTCTGCCTTCCTGGAGATGGCTGAATGCCTGCTTGCCAATGGGAAGTGGTGAATGAATTCCTCCTGCTTTACTTGTATGCACAGCTTTTGCTTTAACTATTAAACTGTCTTCATCTCAACCACAAGTTTTCTCACTTTTACTCTTCTGATTCTTTCCGCTATCCCACTCAGGGGAGTGAGTGGCTGTGTGTACCTTAGTTGCCAGCTGGGGTTAAATCATAACACCCCACCAGATCCTGTAACCTCAAGTCTTTGTAGTCTGAGATACTGTGGCGTCAGGCTCCCCTTGCAGCACAAGAAGTTTTCGTAATGCCTGAGTTTATTGGTGAGGGGATCTCTGTTATAATCTCTGTATAATATAGAGAAACAGGCTTAGCAAATTTTAAAAAACAAACCCAAACAACTAAATCTACCAATAAGACATCAAGAATAATGACAGAACAGAGTAACTCTTTCACTCCGCAAAAAATTACTGCTTCAGCAGTATGCTTAAGACTGCCTTTGAACAAAATTAAATTGAGCTGTAATAAGTTTTAGTTATCAGTTCTAAATTATTTTAAAGTAATTATTGACTAAACTAGTAATTCATAACTACATAGAAGTATCCAAATTGATATTAAATATTAGTGCCTTTGGGAATAAATATTTTTCTTCTTGCTTTTAAAACCTGAATGTAATATTTTTTCAGGGTTTTTTAGTTTGATTTTGTGTGATTTAAAGCACCAGTACGTGGCTTTAATGCTGATTTGTTTTTAATGATAAGTATGTTTGTAAGTTTAAGACCAGCTGTAAATCAGAAAAGCAAGAGCATGAATTGTCATGTAAAAGAATTTTATAGTCTACAAACATGAGCACAACTGCGAGATGCAGGAACTATTTTAGAATAGTAATTTATTTTTTGAGGGGAGTAAAAGCTCATATAGATTCAAGATGTTTTAGCAAGCACTCTCTCAATCCCCTGAGTGACTCCACTCCAGGAATAGCCCAGTTGCTTGCTTTTTGAAGTGAACTCACGTAGAGTGAAATCTGTGAAACTACAGCCATTGACTCCACTATGTTTCTCTTGAGACTGATTTTTTTTCCCTTGTGTTTTAGGCTCTTTGCATTTTTGCATTATAGCATCATGTACTGAAAGAGCTGGGCAGGGACTAGCTTGGCCCAGTTACCCAAATCATTGTCCACTGAGCAGAACAGAGAAACGTGTTCCCCATCAGTGTTAGCTCTCAGCCTGGGCTGGGAACAAGTGTATTGATTCCTGAGCTTTTCTAACACTTGCTGTGACTCTCGTATTGTATTTCATTGTATGACAAAGTCAGTTAAGATACTTTACAGCTTGTAATGTGGATTGCATTCAGCATGCAAAGGCTCTGAGCTGGAAAGCAGGACAAGCCCCATTGCTTTTAACAGTTCTGATCATGCAGGATACCAGGATGATGACTCTGTAGGGAAAATGGCTCTGTGTTTGGCAATGCAAAGGACATATAAAGCAAGAATGGGATGCATTTCAAAGAGGCATTCTGCCTAATGTTTGTTTGAAACCCACAGACTGACTTAATCAAAGAAGGAAAAGTGCATTGAATAGGTTCGGTGTACTTGGAGTAAGTAATTAACTATTGGTTTTCTGACAAGATTGCACTTGACGGCCAAAACCTTTGAATGGGAGCAGAAAGGAGAAACTAGCTTGATTTAATTAAACTGCAGAAGTGCCTATCTCATCACTGTTGCTGTCAGGGAATTGGGAGTCAAGGTGGGCTAGCAAAAACAGGTAGGGCTGCCGCAATGCTCTTTAAAGAGTGGGAACTTCATTTGAGGAGAGACTGTGAATGCATTTACCACATTCCTTGTCTAAAGAAGCATTAAATCTAGTAAGGGATAAGCTTGAGAAACAGACCCCCAAAGTGCTTTTTTCCATGATTATTCTTCTGATTATCAGTCATGTTCCATATTGAATAAAGCTAATAAATTGTAGTGTAATCTGAAATAACATGAGCAGCTTGATTTGAGGTTTCAGAGCTGCATGACCTGGGAGGAAGTTGAGCATGGTCAGAGTCTGGGTGCTGCAGACCTCAGCTGCTCTTACCCCCAAGGCAGGGGCTGTTTTGGGAAATGTTATGTTGTACTGCCCCTGCTCCCTCCTCCTCATTTGTCTGCACAGCTCCTAAGGTGATGTTTTCAAAGGCATTTTTTAGTTCCCTCATAAAAAGGGAAAAACTTTTAAATCTAATTATTTTGAATGATAATTTTTCATATTTCTCATCCACTCCTCCTTTGCAATATGATCAGGGAACTTTAAAAGCAGTAAATTAAAAAAACTGTAACTTACATTATAGTAAGTAAATGTCAGGGGTTTGAGCAGCAGGGCTTTATTAATTAGTGTTCAAAAAAATACAAGACCAACTTGTAATGGGTATTTTGAATCAAGTCATGATTTTCTAAAGCTAATACATTAATCTGGGGTGCCTGCCATAATGTAAAATTTTATTTCATACTTTAAACTTTTGGGTTCAGGGTTTTGTTCTTTTGCTTTGCAAAATGTCTCCAAATGGGCCATCACCTCCAGAACAGTTGAGCTGAAGTCTAAGCTGAGGTGTTCAGGTCAGGCAGGGCAGGAATCAGCATGGACCTGTGTATTCATCCCTCTGTAGCCACAACAGCGTCTGCCCTGCACACTCCCCAGTGGCTGCACTGTCACTTTTTGTATTCCCCGTGGACGCTATTCCTTAATGTGCATCAGTGGGGCTGAGAGAGTTTTCTTCGCTGCTACGGAAGTGTTTACCATGGTGATGATTAGGGAAACTGGAGTTAGTGAACACATTGAATGTTGCTGCTCTGCTACTGTTTCTTGTGGTGGTCTCTTTCTGTTTCATTAGGGCCATATCCTACAAGGGGATCTGCCATGATGTGTATGCCCATATAGATATATAGGTGGTTTTTGTGCATTTTTCTATACGCCAGCAAACTTTACTTGCTTTATATATTTTAACTTTAAATGACAGAAGAGAGAACATAACAAATCCTGTAACTTTAGGTACTTGATGTGTCTAATTTCTGTAATACGCTGCATTATTGAAAGAACTTACCATTTTCTGTTGCTCAAACTAAAAATGCTATGTTTTGTCACTGGTAAAGCTCACTTTATACAGATTGTACCTTGAGTTTCTCTAAAATGGAAATGCACAGACTATAAGCTCTTTCGTTTTCAGTCTGACTGAAATGCATTGAAAAAATTGCATTTCCTGGCCTTCATTTCTGCTCCATTACCAATGCAGCTGCACTCTTTGCAGTATGGTAAATACCAGTGTCAGGAAGAAATGTTTCTACTTAAAGAGCAAGTTTAATATTCAGTTTATTCTTTGTAAATATATTCAATTTGATTAATATAATTCACTGGGGTGCAGTGCCTTTGAAATTTTGTCTTTTAAGGACAAACTATAAAATAATCTCTTAAATTTATCTTCTTAAACCAACCAGACCTGCTATTTCCTGGTAGTGCAGAAGAAAAGGTGACAAAGTCAGAAGAGGTCTGCTGTATGTCTTGGATGGTACTGTTGGAAGTTATCTTTTATCTCACAGTATTCATATATACTGGAGCACCATCAAATTACCAGCTGTAACACTAGAAAAGAAGCAGTGGGTTTCTTTCTTTTCTTAGCCTTCTACATCATCACTGAGCTGCTGTTATCTGCAGCATGTCTGGCTTTACCCTGGAGTAAAGGCTGTTGCAGGCTATGGTTTTTGGGAGACACAAGCCACTTCCCCACCTGCAGCAGCACAGCATCCGCTGTTCCAAACAGCCCATACCCTTCTGAAGAGCATACGTGAATCTCTGTGCTTGAGTCATTGCCTCCCTCCTCTGCACTCTGTGGGGATGAAGGATGAGTGCTCATTTCTTTGGCCTCTTTCTGAAGCAAAAGCTCAGTGCAGGTACAGGTTTGAAGTTGCCGCAGAGATAAGTGGGGCAGTGATGTAGGACTAAATGTAAACCAGAACTGGTATTTCATAATTTGTATGGAATGTGATATTGCACACATGAGCAATGGTGAAAATGACCTTTTTTTTTTTGTCTTCTGTATGTTGCGGCAGTTTGATGTAGAAACCCTAGAATTTGTTAAACATCAGTCAGTCCATGTTAACATCTGGCCTCTTCTACCCATAAAATCTGTAAATCTGTTACAACAGCTGGATTTATAAAGCACAGGGGTCAAAACAATCAGTAATCATGCAGGCAGCTGGGCGTCTGAGGCAACAACCTCTGTCTCCTCCTGCCTCTACAGTGACTGCTCCTTGCCCCCTGCAAGACTTGCACTTCGTATAGTCCATATCTCTTGTGAGTGGTCTGCTGCTCTTTCTAGCCAGAGACAAACAGACACTTTTGGAGGAGCCACATTTTCTCCTTCAGGTGTGCTGAGAGGTAGGTACCACTCCTGCAGTGCAGGTTAGGAGGCAACCCTGGCACCCCCGGCAGAGTGCTGGGGATGGAGGGACACCAGTGGCTGGCCTGCTCCATGCGGCATGGTGTAGTTTTTTGCATGTACTGGTACCAGTGCTCTCATCTGCACACAGGCTGATTCACAAATACCAACCCAAGTTCATACTTTATCTTGTCTTACACACTCTTCTCCCCTTGCTTCTCTGGCAAGACAGTGCAAGAGAAGTGTATTGTTTCTCATGTTATTTCAGAATTGGATGTTACAGTTGTGCTGTGTAACAATAACTACATTTAGAATAGAATAGTAATAAAAAATACTGTATGCAGCCAAGTTAATGTTGCTATAAAATCTGAATGCTTTCTTGTTCTTTTTAATGTTTAAGCCTGACAATATGATTTCAAATTATCTTATTTATCTTTGTACTTAAAGTGTGTGTAAAAATTAAAAGCTGTTGCTCCTTAGAAGCAAATATCAGTCCACTTCATCTTCCTGATGTACTGTAAACTGCACACATAGAGGAGGTTAGTAGCTGAATGGGGATGATTATGAAGATGAATGAGTGGCTGGGAGACAGAGTCAGTTTAATGAGCTGAGCAGTAAGGAGGCTGTAATTTTTATAGATTAGCGCTGAACTTGTCACTTACCGGCTGATAGGACAACTTAGTTTCAGAACTACAGTATGTCAGAAACGAGCTCAGAACCAGTGGCAATCTGATTATCTCCCATGTAATCCAACTTATAAATGTAGCTCTCTTGGATGTGGGTTGCCTCTCCCCTGTGTTTTATCAGTTACAGGTAACGAGCAGAACCTGGAAAAGTGCATGGTTATTCATATGCAAGATGATGTAATTTCTTTTCCTGTGCCTTGCTGTGCTGGTGGAGCCTCTGGGCAGGCTGCTGGCCCCAGGCTGTCTTGTGCTGAGTCAGCTTGGTACATTGTCAGGCATCTGCTCTGAAGGATGAAGCAATGTGGGGAAATGATGATTTCCCGGGACCACTGATGTGCTGTTGAAGATCCAGTGCTTTCTTTTGCTATCATCAAGTTGGGCTTTGGTGCTGCTTTCCAACATGTTTGCTCATTTCTGCACAGATCTGTTACAAGGCTTTGTGGGCTTTGGCTGCTCAGTAAGAGCTACTAGTCCAACAGGCTAGAGGTGGAGGCAGGGGAAGCTTGTGAATGCTTAATCTGTTGTCAACAACGGCTTGTCCTAGCATCCCCAAGAAACCTGTCTCCCAGTGTCATTGGGCACCTAGTGTCTTAACTGACAACGGGGAAAGGGGGTAACTCCAGGATTGCCCTTGCAACAGACCTTCTTGGTACCGGTGAGCTGAGGACCTGGCTTCTGTAAGGGAAGGCAGTAGCAAAACAAACACCTGGGCTGATTTGTTTCTTACAAACTAAGTGAAAGCCATGAGCCCCCAGTCTGGCACCATTCCCAGAAGTGTTACTTTACAGGCATGACGCTCTTGATAATGGAATTGCCTCTGGAGTAGCGTACAAGGGATAATTATTGTTCCACAACCAGATGACAGTGTTGATTTCTCCCCCTCATAATTCACTCAGGCTGCAGGTTGATTTGTTGGAAGAAGCATTTTGGTTTTGAATGACTCTGGGATGGAAGAGGGAAGGACAGTTTTAAGACTCACCTGCCATTTTGCTCTAGGAAGGACTTTCAACCTCTGTCTCTCCTCTACCCATAGAACAAGAGCAGTGATGGTGTCTACCTTTGCTCAGCCCTCAGAGTTTTCAACTATCACAGGGTATCATATAGGCACTATACCACTATGCATTTTGTAAGTAAATAATTTCACTTATAGCAAATAACACTGACTCAGTAAAACTGTTTTAAAAATAGGGTTATACTCCACCATATACGTGAGCTTCACGATCAGTGTTGCTGACAGTTGTCAGCAGCCAAAGGCAGAGGAATCTGTGCTCCCCTTGGACAGCCCGAAGTCTTGCCATACGTTCTTCCTACACCAGTCTTATCTTTTCATCCTATCTTCTGCTTTTCAGTCATGCTCTCAGGCGTGGTGGCTCCTCATGAACATGCAGTTGTGACTATATGGCTCTTGACTTATGCCAGCACATGGAAACAGAGCTTTCAAAAAACGATTTTCCTGTGTGCTTTCTGAGCACTAGTTAAGTGACAATGTTAATCTGTCAGGACCTGAACAGATGAGTCAGTGATACTCTGTGTGTGTGTGTGTGTGTGTAATTTTGTCTTTTTAAATGTAAGTGCCCATGTTTTAAATGACCCATTTTTTTTTAAAAAAAAGAAACAAAACAAAACAAAAAACACATTGACCTTTTAAAACCACTGTATGCCAGACCTTCTTAAGAGATTTGGCACTGACATTTCTGTCATAATGGAAGATTCATTAAGGTCAGTGATAAATTTGCTGCAATAAATACAGAAGAATTAAGAGCTCATCAGCATTACCACAGCGTAATGTTCAGTGGATTGAATTATATACTTAGAAAGATGAATCTGTGGCAATTGGCAAGCTTCACGAGGAAGGCTGTATGTGTGCGTGGACATGTGCGTGCACGTGTGTGAGAGGAACAGCGGAGGAAATGAGGGGACAAAAAAGGAATTTAAGAAAGCAAAACATTTTTCCACTCATTTTATAGCCTAGTAATGTTTAGAGTAGACATGACAAATAGTACAATCGCTTGTACTCTCATTCATTGCCTTGTAATTGATGTTTCTTGTGGTAAGTGCTGCAGTACGACTGGGTGTCTGTCCTGCTCTCCTCCCCTCGCAGAGCACACACCGTCTTTTAAGCTGTATTTAGTGCAAACAACAGTATTGATCATGATTGATGAAGCAGCGTGAGAGGGTCAGCCCTTTACCTGCCCCCAGAGTAATTGGCCTGCAGTTTGTTAAAGGGTAACAGAAGAGATATTAAAAATGAAGAAATGTACTAAGTGGCTGTGAGCTGTGTTCCCAGCTGTTCAGAACATCTATTCTGTAATATGGACCATCAATCTAATTCTCCACACAGGGTAGGAGCATGGCAAGTCAAATGCCTCTGATAGGCAGTCCTCACCAGCAAGATACAATGTTCAATTTAAGGAAAGATTGAAGAACATCACTCTTCCCTTAAAACAATTTGTACAGAATAAATTTGCCACTTGCCAGCTATTCCCACAGAGGGAAACTGATAATAGGACAGACAAAATCATGTAACATGATTTAGGATTCCCCGAATGGGATTACAGTTGGTAATAAAACAGGAGGGAGGCAGGAGAGAGAAGAGCTGACAGTAAGCTTGATGTTAATTCAGAATGCTCTCAAACCCTTGGAAATTCAGCAGGGTTGTGGGTGCTGGGTACCTCTCAGCATCAGGACTCAGTCTGAATGCATGTTCAGCACACTTGCAGATACTAGCTCTGTACACCTCAGCTGGAGATGCTTGGTGCAAGTTCCTTTACAAACCTGGTCCTTAGGGTTTATGTATCCTACAAAATAATTCCCTGCTGAAAACTGGTGTCAGCCACTGAACTAGTGCCACACATGGCTTGCCTTTTGTCTTCCCTTTTGGCAAAATCACTTACAGGACAGGTTCAGCTGAATCTGTGTTGACAACCTATATTGATAACAATAAAAATCTGCAAAGCCTAAAACTAGATTCTGCTGTATATCACTCAGGTCAGCCCTGCATGCCACCTGGAACAGATTGAGAATCTCTCCTACACTGCTTATATTGGGTGGCAGTTCATTTTGTTTATTTGCTGTGAAGATAAAGGTAGAATTTACCCTATTTGAGACTGCTTGCTCTGTCTTCTGAAAGTGTAAAATGGAGGATAAATTGTAGAAGATGTTAAGTGCACAAATTTACTTGATGACCCAGCTAGCTTGAGTTGTCCTTATGCAGTTATTACTTATACAACATGGCATATAAGCCATGTGTCCAAGTCTTTTTTTGGGGGGTCTGAGATGTATTGTGGTATAAATTAGAAGGGTGCAGGTAATGATGGAAGGTATTTCATCTAGAGAAGGCAGAACTGGTGCTCTAACAAAGCCTGGTACTGAAGATCCAACAGCTAGAGGATGGAGAGGAAGGTATAGTGAGCACTAAAATTAATGCATCTACTCAGATCTTGGTGGTATGGATCTGCAGCAAATCTCAAAGTCCCACAGGGCAGGAAGTCAAACCCTTTATTCTCTGTTCTCGTTTTCTTCTCTTTGCTAAGTTTAATGTCATTACCAGGCATCTTGTAACCATGGCACTGAGAAAAAAAGAAGATGAAATTGGGTTTCCTAACAATAAAATTATTATTGCCCACTTGATTTAAAATCTCATGTTCACAGAACAGAAGCTGTGCTCTAGACGGTTGAGGAGCTGAGTCCTACAAATGCCTTACAACAGCAAACCTTAATGCATATTCTTTCAAAGCTCTATTGTAACTGAAATATGTTGCGCTGACCCTAATTTTAGTACGGCATTAGTGGATAAGACTGAAAATAAAATAAAATCCTCATCAAAATAATATTGTGCATGTACTGAATGTCACTTCTATGTTTCTGAAATATATTTGAATGCCATTAGAACAGTGGATTTCCTTCTTTTAAATTGCAATGGTTTAAATCAGTGATTTTTTTTCTGTGACTGTTATCTTCTCTAGGCCAACCGTGATTTAAAGAAACATTGTAGAAAGCATTCTTGAGTAAAGTATAGCTTTTAATGGTGTATTTCGTTTCTTCCACATAGTAGCAATGATGACATTTTGGTCATTGTTCCTATGGAATGAGTACTAGTAATTGAAAAGGAAGTGTGTCCTCATGGAATATGTTGGAGTACATATGCATAACGAGTAATGCTAAATCTAGCACCATACAGAAATGTTCTTAACCCAGAAAAGCTTTCCCCATCCCAACTCCTAACCAGAACACGCTACTGTGCCCTGCCCCACAGAGTTACTCACTCGTAATCTGTGCATGAAGTTGGTGGTGTGCTAACTCTTTAGGGAAGGAGCTATGCTGTTTAACTCTTACATGCTAACCTTTGTAATCAACTTAATTAGCAAGTGACTTGCATGAGGTAACTTCAAGTACAAGAAATGCAGATGATCTTTGTGCTTAAAATTACTAAGCTACTTAAAAAAGGCTACTGGGATCAAAACTTGAGCCACCGATATGTCCTGGGTTCAGCTTTAACAGTTATTTCTCTCCTTCTTGGTAGCTGGTGCAGTGCTTGTTTGCAACTTTAGTCTGAGAACAATGCGGATAACGCACCAGTGGTTTAGTTGTTGCTAAGTAATGCTTACCCTGATCAAGGACTTTTTCAGTCTCATGCTCTGCCAGTGAGGAGGGGCATGAGAAGCTGGGAGGAATCAGAAACGGGACACCTGACCCGAACTAGCCAAAGAGCTATTCCATACTACAGCACGTCATGCCCAGTATATGAACTGGGAGGAGTTACCTGGAAGGCCCAGATTGCTGCTCAGGTCAGGCTGGGTATCAGTTGCTGGGTGGTGAACAATTGTATTGTGCATCACTTGTGCTTATCATTTTCTTTTTCTTTTCCCCTTTTAGTTTTATATTCTTTCCCCTTGTTATTCCCCTCATCATTATTATTATTGGTGGTAGTAGTAGTTTTGTGTTATACCTTAGTTACTGGACTGTTCTTATCTCAACCTATGGGATTTACATTCTTTCGATTCTCTTCCCCATTCCACTGGGAGCGGGGTGGAGAAGAAGGGGTTGAAGTGAACAAGCAGCTGTGTGGTTCTGAGTTATTGGCTGGTCTTAAACCATGACACTATGCCAAACTGGGCTTTATGCTATTTCACCTCTCTGTTATTTGTAGATATGCTAGAGGCTGGCTTAATGATGTCCACAGAATCAAGTAGTTTCTGATGCCCCTGAACTGAGGTGGCTGGTGGAAACAAGGAGGAGTCAGGTCCATTCTAGCCGTGTGGTTGTGCACCCATGAGGGCCCCAATACCGCTCCTTTCCATGAAGCTCCTCCTGTGTAGGACATGGAGCTGCTGCATCTTTCCTGGGATGCTGTGGGAGCTTCCATAGACCTCATCTTCACTGGTCCTTTTTCCCTACCTGAATACAATGAAAAGGAACAAAGGGACACCACTTACGCAGGCCTTTGCCTTAGGGCCCTATTTCAGCAAGAATAAATAAACTTTAAGTTGAAAGAGCAGGTAGAGGGAATCTATTCTTTACACTAATGCTATTGTTAAGGCTTCCTGAAACACAAATCTGAAGTCCTGAAGCTGAACTGAGGAAGCAGAAACATATGCGCTGTGACTGTATGTATAGACAGAAATTTCATCATTGGCATTGGAGCGTAGGTTCTTCTTCAAGGCATACTCAACCTCAAGCTGAGAACAAGAGGCTTCATTAGATTTAATGTAATTCAGCCTCAAACTCTGTTCTGAGTCTAAAATCAGAACCTGAAAGTAGGGGTTTTATTTGACATGTAAATTTATTTTTCACCAGCTTCAGAAATCTGCCTTTGGATTGATATAATGATTTTCAACATGGGATTCTGGGATAACTTTCTGGAGTCCATAAAAGAGAATAAAGATTTATATGTACCATACAATATATACACCTTATTTACATTTTATACAGCAATCAGCAAGCATGACATCTTCAGTGAATGTTTTCAGAGGCCCTATTGATCAAAAGAGCATGAAAACTACAGAAAATAGTTCACTTAATGAACAAAAATATGCCAGTTTACAAATAACAAATTATATACTTAAAGATGTTCTTTAGTGATATCACCCCTATTTCATAATTAAGGCACATTTTTAATACCTTCAGAAGAGAGATTTAGAGGAATATCTACCAGTCATGTGTGCACTTACCACTTTGTACTTGTGTTTTACAGCGCACCAAAATATATACTTATAATTTTATCATGCTTTTTTGCTTCCTTTTGCCTAACACACTGAGATGAACTAGTGAGGCGGAAACAAAATTAGGGACTTCCATTTAGATGCATTAGTCACACAGTAAGGTAATCAGCTAGTTAGAAATGGCATCATAAACTTGCCTCAGTGGAGCATATTTACTTTTTCCCAGCAGCCACCCTGTTGGAATAAAAGCTGTAGTCAGGATGAGAAAGGGTGATTAACAGGATTTTAAATATTTAGGGCTTTTTAATATTATGCAGTTACTGCCTGGCTCAGATTATCTAAATGGTGATGACAGCAGTGGTATAATTAAAGAAAGAAAATTAGTCTGAAGTAAGCAAAACCAGCCCACTTTCTGCTGCCTCCCTTCCCCTAAAATAACCAGATGGGGTCTAGTCCTGAGTTTGAATGAAGAGGAACTTTGGATGGAGGTTATCACTTCAGGCAGAGCCAGACAAGAGAAGCAAGGTGCTGAGTTCTCCATGTGTTCACATGCAGACTCAACATGCTGCTTCCCCAGGCCACACTGCCCTGGCCTGGCACGGCTGGGGAGCTCAGTCTCCATGAAGGAAGGTGTGCCAACCACCATTAGAAAGATGGTGTGGCTAGTGGGACAGAAGTGGCACCATTGTGGGGGTTCTGCTGCTGCCTGCTCAGTGTGGCTGGTGACTGCAGGAGGCACAGAAAGCAGAGCAAGATGTTGCTTCCCAGGAGGTGAAGGAACAGACCTAAGTTTATTGAGACCAATGCAAAAGACCTTGTCTGTTTTTAATGAACAAGGCCAGGTTTTACCTTTGTATTCAGCCAGTAATTAGCAGGAGAGTGGGTAATGAAATGTTCTGTGGCAAAATTGCTAGGGCCTGCTCTGATGTCTGAAGAAGTTTTAAATACAAGATTCATTAGCTCAGCGTGCTTAGATCAATGAACAACTAAAAACCTGAGGCAGGGTACTGGTTAGTTACCTTCAGTGCAGTACAGTGTGGATGACAATGATAATGACAGTCTGAACGGGCTGACAACTTTGCTATTAGGCAGAGAAAATTATGATAAATGTCTATAAAAAGACTTGTGTTTAAACTCTTGCTGACTTCCCACTTGAAACGCTTTCTTAAGTGGTCAGAGGCTTCAGAGACATCTTGACCTGTCGGTTTATGCTGAACTTGTTCTACATTTTAAATTTTTCAATCTTTTTTTGTCTTTGTGGTTTGTTTTGATGGTGAAATGGTTGTGAAGTACTGTAGTTACTTTGTAGTGAAGAGTAGATGGTATGTAAGCATAAAACGTGTGAAGTTCCTTGTCCTATTTGTTATAAGTATGCATTCATGTGAATGTTATATGACACTTCTATATTTTGATTTATTTGAGGTGC
>JANHGB010014953.1:36067-108603 GCA_026283785.1 Coracopsis vasa | reverse complement strand
CCCATGGCAGGGGAGTTGGAACTAGATGATCTTAAGGTCCTTTCCAACCCTAACTATTCTATGATTCTATGATTCTATGAAATATATAGTTAAGTAAGATCCAACTGGATTTTAAGGATTGTACTGTGTTGTTGCTGAGATACTTGTGTTGCTACTTGTTGTCTTTACTTAGGACCATCTCTTTTGTTTTCTCTCCTTTTATTCTATCAACATTTTAAGCTCCTGGGTTAAACTAACTTTTATCCTATCCACTCGATGTCCACCACAGCCAGCTAACTCACTTCACATTTTCCTCCATTTATTGCAGTCTTCTTACTGCCTCAAACTAGTTCATATTATCACTGAATTTGGTTAAATGCAAGAAAATATCCTTTGTTACAAGCTCTGTTTTGCCTCTTCTTCTTGCTTAGCAAGCATATGACCAGGTTATTCTGGGAGCTGCAATATGTCTAAAGAACAATATCTCCCATTGCAGTACAGTATGATGAAACTTGTGAAATTCTGCAAGCACTGTTAGGAATCTTTAAAATGAATATTGGTGTTTTGTTTTGTTTTTTTTTTTTTTGTGTTTTGTTTTTGGTTTTCTTAATTGTATGCAATATTTGTAATAAAGGAGACACATCAGATTAGTGTGCATGAAAAGCAGAGTTTGCTTTTGAGCAGCATTGTTCAAATTATGTAATAAATCACACCCCCAAGGTGCAATAAAGTACATTCAATCAAATTACATCTATTTTTCTATCACTTCAAATTAGAATTAAAGCAAACTTTCTAATGACATACCTATGTATTTTATGATCCTGTATCCATTGGAAAGATTCCATCTCTCTCTTTCCTGCTTAAGCAATGCTATAAAGAGATCCTCTAGAAATACAGAGTTATAAACAGCAGACTTTGTGACAAGAGGGACTTCATAACTCACCTGAAAATTCATGCCTCAGAAGTTACAGTCTTTCAGCTCAGTGGCAAATGGCGACTAATGAACTGGAAGACTCCGTCTACCATCAAAGTGCACAACTCTCAGTCTCCTTCTTTGAAAGGATGTGGACTTTGCTTATGCATGGTGTCTTGTGTTTTAATCACATCATACAATGTGATTTATCTTCTGTGAATGCTACTTTAATTTTTGTTTGACTGAGAAATAAGATTGAGTTGAATAGCTAAAAAGTGGAAAGCTATTGATTGCTGTTGCTTTCAGTAAATAGTTATGGTATAGAAAGAATTTAACATTTTATATGGTTGAAGTAATAAAAATGTCAAAATAACAAAGGTAAAGAGGTCTGAGATTTTCAAGTAAAAGATCTCTAAAAATGGGTATTTTCTAGTACTTTCAACAACATAACTCTGAATGGAGACATGCTAATCTTTTTCATAAAGGTCAGATTTATAGGTGGTTCTTTGGGCCTTTTCTAAGCTTATTTTAAAAGTCAAATGTGTCTTCCTTGATGCTAATCCTATGCAACTGCAAAAAAAAAAAATTGATTTTCTGTATTGATGTGCCTATTTCTGCCCAGGCTACAGAGGAAGGACATCATTTTATATTGATTTGGTCTTGAACTTCTCTGACTTTTGATGAGCACAAATGAAAGAACCAATCTGGAGGTAGTCTGAATGAGCAGGGGAAATAGTACCACTGCCTTGGCCAGACTCTCTTGTTTCTTCGCTGTATGAATTATACATTGGATTACCATCGCAGTAATTAGAACAGGATCCAGCTATTAATGTATGACCTGTAGCAAGAGGGTTGTTCCTTGAAGTGCTTGATCTCTGCATAATGGTAAAAGAGGAGATTTATAATATAATTATAGAGGAAGGTTGACAGGGCTGAAACCTTTAACAGTATTGGCGGTGCTAATGTATCCAGAGGATGTCGTGCTTGTTTCTGTCAGAAGAAGAAATGAAAAGGGGTTAAAGAGAAAGATGCATGAGGAACTACTGGCTGATGTTTAAAGCTATGTTAGGGCAGATTTGTGCAGTATTTTCCAGCACATTGATGGAAAGCAGCTGGGGTTCTCTAGCTTTCATAATTTGGATACTTCACTTGTAAGACTATTTGGAAACTGTTGTGGTCCTGAGGAGTGGTTTGAAATTTAAGCTCCAGGAGATATGGAGATACTAACAAAGATACAGGCTGTCTACAGGACACTCTGCAAGACCAGGCGTTTTTCTTTGGAAAAATACTGTAACAGAATAGGCTGGATTTTCTTACCTGTCACTATGGTCAAATGGCTTCAGTGCTTTTGCTCGTGATGATTCACATGGTGCTTTTATAAAAGAAAACGTTAGTGCTTCATAGGTAGCTTCTCCTGCTTTTTGTTTCATTTGGTTTTGACACACATGCACATTGAAAATAGAAGCTTGACTTTTTTGAAGCTTCTGCGTTAATTGCAGAAGACAACGTGACAAGCTAAGGAAGTTGGGGCTGCTCAGCCTGGAAAAGAGATGATTGCGGGGTGACCTTATAGCAGCCATCCAGTGTCTGAAGGGGGCCTACAAGGATGCTGAAGAGGGACTTTTCATCAGGGACTGTAGCTATAGAACAAGGGATAATGGGTTAAAACTTAAACAAGGGAAGTTCAGGTTAAATATAAGGAAGAAGTTCTTTATTGTGAGGGTGGTGAGGCGCTGGAACAGGTTGCCCAAAGAAGTGATAAATGCTCCATCCCTGGCAATGTTGAAGGCCAGGTTGGACAGAGTCTTGGGTAACATGGTCTAGTGTGAGGCATCCCTGCCTATGTCAGGGAGGTTGGAACTAGATGATCTTAAGGTCCTGTCCAGCCATAACCATTCTATGATTCTGTGTCTTTCAGGAAGAATAAAATCTTAAATAAAATGTTGTGGGTGTTTCTCCCACTTCTCCTTTATGCTAGCAGATAAGATGAACTTATGATTTCAACTTTGGCACAAACTGGATTTACTCTCCGGTTTTAAGCAGATCTAAGTCACATTGTCAGCATGCTCCTTTGTAATATCAGCCTTTAAAAAAATAAAAATCTTTATAGCTTTGTTGTATCCAGCCAAAGGCAGAGATAAGGCTGAGCCATTTCTTGTATGTATGTAATTTAAAAATCAACAGAGAATATTTCTTTCACAGGAATCAATAAACTATGAATGTAAAATTGTCAGGTGATAGCAGCTGTGTGATGCAGAGGATTAGTGACTTGTCCTTTTATTATCAGGGCCTGAGTTCAAGCTTAGATACAACAAATCAGAAATAATATTATGTTGCATCGACTTTGGTAGTATCAAACGAAAAGAGCTAATGTGTATAATACCCAAGGCCAGCTGGGAAATACTAAGCACTATTCTAATCTCTTGCTTTTTGCTCAGATCAGCTATGGATTCTCAGTGTAGTATGTGGTTGTTGATCATTCTTCATCATCAAGATAAACCTTACCCACAGCAAGAAAAAAATAATTTTATGAATTTGTGTTTTTATGTGTTCATGAGGTAGCAGTCCTCCTGTTAGATGCAGTCCCAGGCAGGTTCTCAGCAGATGTGTCAATGATGAAGTGAATAGGAGCTAAGCAGTCTCTTGCTGGGAAGGGTAGTGTGGCTAATTGCAGTTCATGAGGAAGGGAGACCAACCAGCACCTTTCTCCTTAATTTTTGATGGTGGTGGTTGCTATGGAATTCCTTCCTAGGAATTACCTATTTTAGTGCTTAAATATATAAGCTGAAAATTCTGATATTTTTCTAACAGTATCTAATTTTCCCTGGGATAAGCAAACTACAAATGGATTCAGCAGTCTATCGATCCAGCCTTCTGAAAATATATGAAATAGATTTAGTGTGGTGCATGCATTTGAATATGCCTGTTTGCTTCTCTAGAAAGCATGCAGGCAAGAGCAGGGCATGGCCTTGATAGTCCAACTCTGCTCAGAGTTTTAATTACACCTCTGAAAGAGCTGTGAATTACCTTGTGAAAAATCAGTTAATGCCTCAAATAATTAGCTTTGATGAATTGCCTGAGTTGGGCACTCCTAAGTAATTGCTTTGTTTCACCTGAGAGATTTTTTCATTTCAGCAGTGAGTTAGCAATCCGCATGCATGCTTTGTAAATATACTTGTAAACACTTTGGGAATGAATACAATCAGGAGTAGCTAAGAAGGAGTACATGGGTTGCACTGTTTGCCATAATCATCTGGGGGACGGAATATGTTACCTTATAGTGATACTGATTTCAGTGTAAGCAGTGGTAGTAATTAAATGAGTGGGTATTTACATAAAATATGATTTATCAGTAGAAGTGGAACATGAAGGATCTCCACAGCTTGCCAAATCCATTTGAGGCAATACTGCATGCTTAGTTCAGTTCCACAGAATGATACTCTCAGATGTTCGTGTGTAGAAGTAGGCTTTGAAGAGGTGAGCCAAAAAATACTTTAGAAGTGAATCACCAATTTCAAAAATTCATTAAGACAGCAATGGGATGTTATGTACCTGTGGGCAGGAGGAAATTCTTGTGTGCAAGACAAGCTTCATATTACCAGTTTTGATGAACAGGCACAGACCTTTATAATCAAGGTGTAATAAGTGACTGATGATTGATGGCTTTAAGGAAAGTATCTCTTCACTCAAGGTGTTGTGTTGTATAGATAGGTTTGTGTGATACCCTCTGCAATGTCTGGCATAGCACAATGCTCCTGAAGTTCCATCTATTTTAGAGCAATCTGAGTGTTTAGTCAAAACTTTTAAGGCAGTACCTGCCACCTTCCAAGTCTTGACAAAAACATGCCTAGTCAGGATAAACACAATTCATGTCTGGTGAAGTTTTTTTTTAAACAACATGATTGCTTCTAGTTCATTATTCTGGGGATTTACATGCAAAAGAAATAGGAAAGCAGTAAAAATGCAGTAGTGCTGACACCAGCATAAAAGATTAATGCTTACTGCAGCAAAATGATGGAGACCACATAATTGTGTTCCCAGTCACCTGAGCTGAAAGACATTTTTAAGGGAAAAATTGATTCTGAGACCTGAATTTTGGCTGCACTTCCCGAGTCATGCACTGTACCAGGTAACATAGAATATTAAATTTATGCTATAACAAGCTAATTCTATACCAGATCATTGCACTGAGTACAATTTACTGTATTAAAAGAAAAAGAGCAAAAACTTCTCAAATAGGGTTGATGTGAGAGATTTACATAACCTTTTTTTCTGAATATTTGAATAATATTTCAGAGGTTTGCAAACCTATTGAAAACTGTTTTCATGTTCAAAAGCTCTGTCAACTGGAATAATAGAATTATCAAGTAAATTGTGCTTTTCCTGAGATTTATGACGTTTCTGTCATATGAAATCTAACTGCTTTTTTTCTGCACCTGAAAGTTAAATGTGTGTTCTCTTTTTGTTGTTGTTTTGTTTTCTTGTAATTATTTAACCAAAGAAAATTATTTATAGCTAGCTGTCTGCTCTGGAGGAAATAGCTGTTTTACCAGTTTAACAGTTTTGTCTTCTTTTTAGTTTCTTAAATTGATTCTATTATTCTGATTAGCTAGTGCCTTTTAAAGATGGAATTAAAAGTAGACTCTCATAGGCTGTTTTACATATTTCCGTTTGTCCTGGGTTCAGCAGTAGCAGTCATTTTTTCTGCTTCTTAGTAGCTGGTGCAGCGCTATGTTTTTGACTTTTGGCCTGGGAGCAGTGCTGATAACACTGATGTTTTTAGTTGCTGCTCAGTAATGTTTACACTGACAGAGGACTTTCTGAGTCTCATGCTCTGCAAGGAAGGAGAGGAAGCCAGGAGGAAGCAGAGACAGGACACCTGACCCAAACTAACCAGAGAGGTATTCCATACCACAGCACATTATGCCCAGTATATAAACTGGGGGCAGTTATCCAGAAGGGTTAGATCACTTCTCGGTCAGGCTGGGTATCGGTCGGCAGGTGGTGAGCGGTTGTATTCTCTTCCCTTGTTATTTCTCTTACCATTATTATTATTGGTGGTAGCAGTAGTGGTTTTGTGTTATATATTAGTTACTGGACTGTTCTTATCTCAACCTGTGGGAGTTGCATTCTTTTGATTCTCCTCTCCATCCCTCCGGGAATGGGGGGAGGAAGTGGGGGAAATGAGCGAGCAGCTGCATGGTTCTGAGTTACCGGCTGGGCTTAAACCACGACACTGTTATTCCACATAAACAATGAGATATCAGGCTCCTACTTCAGGAGTTTATGTGATTTAGCCTGCTGATAGACATCCCTCTAACTTACTTCCCTGAATGGGAGATGCTTGATGCATCAAGAAAACATAAGGGCTGCTCAGAAACTAGAGTTGAGTTGTATGTTTCCTAAATCTATAAAGTATCATTATAATTCCTTATTATATCATGGGAAAATTGATGTTCAGTCCCTGTGAAGCCATTTTTGTGCTGTTAGTTTAGTTCTTCTGATTGGTTGCACGTCTGCTCTTCTAGCACGCAGTGCTCCAAGGTGGAGTACAAAAGTCAACTGGGGGCCTTTGTCTGCAGTGGAGGGAGGCAATGTTGCTGCCTGCAGTGTCACAGCCTGCCTGCTCTGCAGATTCTTTCTGTCAGAGAAGAAAGACTCTTAGAATCCTGCCAACAGTTTTTTTATTAGAAAAATTATAAAATGATCAGTATAATTCCAGTTTTTTGATCCCCGAGTAAGTACAAAAATTCAAGCTTTTTTCTGCAAGTAATCAATCTTTTATCTTTATCTGCTTTTAAGATTTTGACAGGCTTGTTATTTTTTCTTTAGCTGTTTGCATTTTGTATAAACTGTTTCAGCCAGCATGAACTTACATAACATTTTTAATCTTTGTTTTTAAAGGTGAAGGAATTCAAAAGTAAGGGGAAAAAGTAATCCCTGGTTTTATGTAGGCTCTGCCTTTTAGTAAATATTGGGTCTTAAAATCTCCAGGAATTCAGACTATAAACCTGAGTATTTTAAGGGAAATTATTTGTGCCCTGTTTATCAGTTAACAGTTTGCTGATTCTACTCATGAAGGCTTTTATTTAAAGAAGCAACAGAACTTGATAGCACCTGCTTATGAGTAATTGCTATCCATGCAGACTTGGTCTGATGCTTGTGACTGGTAACTGGAGATCAAAGTCTGTTTTTAGTCTTAGCATATACAAGAATCTTCATCTTCCTGACTTTGTTTGTGAGTGTCTCGCACATGAAGCGAGTTGAGTGAAATAGCTAATTATTAAGAATAATATCTAATTTGAAAACAAACCACAATTTTTGGAAAAAGTTCGTTCCTGAAAACAGGCGGGAGGAAGGTTTCAGCAGCTCGGTGCATCAGTCTCTTTTGGAAAAGAACGTGAGGACATAAGAGAAAAGGCTGATGAGTAGCCTTCATGTGTGTTCACTCTGTCCTTACTTTTATTCAGAAATAATAATGGTTCAAAGCAAATTAGGTATTGTTTTATGGCCATAAAGATTTGTCTGAATGCTTTTGTCCTACATGGTCATTTGTGCTTAGGTATAGAGAGGAAAAAAGTTCAAAGGCAAGCAGATTAATTATTTTATTTCCATATTCAGACCTTAAACTTGGTCTTTTTTCTCCCAAAGCAAAAAATAGCCTTGCTCATATGGGACAGGAGTAGGTCAATGGCATTGTGCTCCTGACAGAAGCCTGAACCAGCTGCCGGCAAAAACAAAAGCATTTTGCTGCCGGCAGGCAGTCTGTACCTGGCAGCCCTCTTGGGGCATCAGTCCTACGTAGCTGCTAGTACATCTAGTAGCATGTTTCCTACTGCTTGGCTCATATGGCTTCATCCATTAACTACTTGCCTGTTCCCTTGGTATAATGTGCTATCTTAGGAGCATGGTGGTCTCCCACATTCATGCGCTAGGGACAAGCCCTTGTTGATAAGTATCAACATTTCTCTTTTTGTAGCTGCTATGTGATAGCAAGGAGGTCTGGAAATAGATTCATTTCTTCAAGAGCTGAACATGCGTTTTCTCTTTGATCTGATCATCACCAGAAGTACTTGCATACACAGAGTCTTGTTTTTGGAATGCAGCTTGAAGTTCAACATGGAATAAATTCCAGAGAAAAATGAAATTTGTAGCTCTGTCTTTACTGGTGACTTCCCTACATCTGAGTCTGTGAGAAGTCTTTTTTTCTTTGCTTTCTCCCCTTCCTGCCTGCCTGCCTTTCTTTCTTTCCTACAGTTGTTTCTATTAAATATTTGGGTCATATAGGATCTAAACCGAGACAACTGTAACTTTTATTCAGTGGTTCTGGGTACTACTGAAGAATGATTAAAACCATATAACAGAACCTGCCATGGACCTCTAAATGGATAATATCATTCAGGGACACAGCTTTATATAGCAAGTAAACAGAGGGCATGTACAAGTGGGCAGAATAAAAAGTTGGAGTTAAACTAAAGAAAAATAATACATTTTATCTACAAGCTTGAATTTTACATCTTGGCAAAGTCAGCCAGATTTGAATAATTATTCTGATGAATACTTCATGTCCTTACTTTCTTGGTTACTGGATAAGAAAGGCCAAAAGACTGGAGCAAGGCTTTTATCTTACATGCCAAAAAGAGCTTGTTTGTTTGACTGTAGCAGTTAAAGCAAAGAATTCTGGTGATACAACTATTACATTAATTTACTACAAGAACATCTTACCTGAACCTGGAGCTTTAGTCCATTTGGGGCTTTTATCATTAACAAACATACACTGATGTCCCGTTGGATTTGAAAAGATGTCTGAAATGGGGAAGTGCTGTCTCTTTGTTTGCTGTTTTAAACATGAGGGAAAAAGAAAACATGCACAAAGCATTTGGAAATAACAAGTGTTGTGAATGGTGATACCAGGCCAGATACCAGATGCAATGTCACTTATAAATAGATAGCTTCTTTGTCTCTTAAAAACAGATGTGTACAGCAAACACTACCAGTATTCCATACGGACCTGTGTACTTTGCTCAAAAATGCAGGAGATGACATGAAGTAATAAGCCTACTAAACCTCAAGCTGTAATATAGCAGAAATCAGAGCGTGCTATGCATTATGAATAGTATTCCTGCGGATGAGTAGAGTATATATTGTCATACAAAGGTAAGGCATAGACATTGAAAACAAGTATGAGTATGGTCTTTTTCCAACATGCACCCTTTATAAAATATTAAGTTTGGTTTTATGTTGGGTGTTTCCCCTCCCTTCCCACTCTCCAAACATGCATTAATTTCCAGTTAGTTCCCTGCCCCTGGCAGTTGGTTTTTTTTTTCTTGCTGTTCAGTTACAGCTATTTTTTAAATTATTTCTCATTTCTTTGGATCATTTTATTCAGTCTTTTAGAGTTGTGAAACAGAACTCATTTTTCTGCATTATTCTTTTTGTCTGGAACAGAAATAAGATGTTTAAAACAAAGCTATAGATTCCTTTTTCCCACCTCTTGGCTGATTCAGGACTTAATTAATGGTTATGTAGAGTTGAATTTGAATTGTCACAGGGACGCTGAGCTGTTGTGTTTGTTTCCAACATTCATGCATGTAATTCAGTTGTGCCTTGTTCCTGTGGTATGTTTGTATTTACTTATCATTATTATTAACCTAAAGTAAAAAAAACCTTAACAGGGTTAACCAGGGCTCTGCTCTCCACTTATAAGAGGTGGTCTTTTCCGAGTTTTTAGTTTTATAAATCAGCCTTCACAATCTTTAATATAAATTTTTAGTAACTTTTAGAAATAATTTTGGACAGAACCAGAGGCATCTGTATATTTAAATGAAATGTTGGTTGTGTGTATGCCAGTAAATACAGTAAATTTATTTAGAAAAATGGAGATATGTAGAAGCAATTTACAATCAGTAATTCACCTCCTTGTGAGTAGATCTGAACCATTTCAGATTGTTCCAGAAAGATCATTAATTTCTTTACTACATAGTCTAAATGCCTATAGTTTTTGCAAATAAGAATACTACTTCAGAATAAAGTAATTTTAGGGAATTTTAGGAAGATTAAGGTATGTGCACATATCTATGAAACAAGAATTTCTTTTCACAAAAATATGAGCAAGAAGGAATCTTGGAGAGTGTGCTTTTTACCTTTGCTCTGATACCTGAGAAATATTTCTTGGAAGCTGTGCCACAGCTGTCCTTTCACAAGTAGATTAATTCAGAAAAGAAAAGAAAATTGTGTCATGGAATTATTATTTCTTTTGAGCAGGGTAGAATTCATAAGGGCAGGTTACATCAGCTTGGTTTATATTCTATTGCCACAAACTTGTTTTTTCTCTCAAGTGAACAGTGGGTTGCTGGAAAGAACTTGTGTGTTTAGAAAACTGAAGTTGGTTGAGAATAAAGTGGAATATAGTTTTAAGAGTTATATGCTGAATGCTAGCTCTAAAGATCCTGGCAGTACTGTCTGCTTTGATCACCTCCAAGCCACATGTGTGTGTCCCAGTGGATGACAACATAATGGCAATGTCCTAACCTATGTATTGGCTCATGGTGCCATGTGCAGCCACTGTCTGTGCTGCTGTGTGCTGCTCTTATCAAATTAATTATTCTGTATTCCTCTCCACTCAGAAGACTCTTTTGTTCGCAGTTACCCTCTGGCAGGAGCCTGTCTCTGTGTTTAAGTTGTATTCCATCCTTTTTGTGCCCTACAACCATTTAAAGAGAGAATACTTCCCCTTTCATCAATTAAGTTCTTTCTTTATTTTTAGAACCTAAGACATCACTTTCTGTCCTGAGATTCTATTTACAAACAGCTAGTGTGCCAACTACGATAAAGCTGAAGGCAATTCAGGCTTTCCCTCCTTATGATGTTAATGTTCCTTTAAAGTCTTAAATGTAAAAGATACAAAAAGATGCTGTGGGTTCTGTGTGTGTCTATTGTTCAGTTCTCCCTGCTGGGATTGTCAAAAAGGCTGATGTACAGAAGCAACTGCTGGAACTTTAAATTAAGAAAATAGTAACATTGTGACTATTAGGGTAAACCTGTTCAAGTATTTTTTGACCAAATTTAAATACAGACAGTATGGTGCCCAGTATAGGAGTGAAATGTTTTTCTCAGCTTTAGAACCTCAAATGTGTTGTATCACTGTCTTAAAACCTGGGGGTAGGCATCATCGTTTTGTTCCATTCCCTCACCATGATTTGTTTGCATTATAGCCTCTCATTTTAACTGAATGTTTTCTTTCTTAATATTATGAGTCAAAGTTTATCTAAAAATATTTTAACTAGTATCTCTTACTGGTTTTAGTCTTACCTTTCTGCAGGGTTTATCTGGGAAAAAACTGAATACGTAACAGTGCAAATACCTAAATTTTTGCTCTGGTAGCCAGACTGGGATTCAGTTGACTAGAGAATTGCACCAGTAAGAACTGGCTGTTAGATTTTGTTTATTGCTTAAATGCAGAGAAATAACCAAATGCAAAACTAAAACTATTCTGGATTACTACCTTGTTTTAACCTGAATATTCCATTTCAAGTTAGTCTGCTCTGTGAGAAGTATAATTGATTTTGGAAATGAAGTTAACTACAGGAACAAAACCCCTCATGTCAGTATAGATGTTCAGTTTAGGAAAAGTAAAATTGCCTTTCAAAATACACTGCTTTTTGAGGTGCAGACTTAAAATTCTGTTTTTGCACTTTGATACTGTAAAGGGAAAACCACTTAGTTGCAGAAGTATTATGAGGCATGTAGTGGATTTTTTTCAGGAACTGTGAAAGAAGAGTGGCAGACAGTACGTGGATGTCTTTCCAGGTGATGAACATAGTCCAAAGTTACTGTTCCTTGAGACAAGTGATGCTTGTTTTCATAACAAGTGGTAGCTTTTATCAAAGGCTATTTACTTGCCCAGATGTGAAAAAAAATTGTGACAGTCAACATAGCATTGCATTACAGTACAGCAGTCCAGTTAGGAGTACTTCAGTAAGTACACAAACAGCTACGACAAGTGGCTTATATGCTAAATGCAATGTGAGTGGCTACAAACAAAACAGCTGTGGTACGGAGTTGATCTCTATTTGTTTTACAGATCCTCTTTTCTTCTTAAAGTGCTCATATACTTGTTAGTCTATCCCTGTGCTGGTTTCCAGCATTTTACTGGATTAAAAAATGTGACATGACTGAATATGAAATCTAGGGAGATTTAGAAGAAATTTGTTTGGTCCTTCTGTAACATACTTTATTCCAAGAAGAAGGATTTGATATTTGGTACATGTTTTGAACTGAAATTAGTTCCGTGGAACTGAATTTCATCTTGCTGCTATGAGTTCTATCTGGTTTACTTTTATCTTCCAATTTCTAGGAAGGCAGTTAGATATTGCAGTCGTGAGGGTCATAAATATGACATGTTAAGAGGGGAAGGAGAATTGGCGCATAGACTACATCTACACTAGCATTGCTTGATGCTCTATGAAAAGAATAAGCTTGGTATTTTGCAGAAGACAATCTATGTATATACCAAAAGCATCATTCTGCAGCCTTCACCATAGATGATTAGGTTAGTTAATAACAAGACTTTATCTTAGTCTAACAAGTGGACTTGATGATAACTATTAACTTTAATCAGAGTTCTTACTGGGAAAAAAGTAATTTTCAGTGTTAGAAAATTTATTGTAATTGGATCAATTTGCTAGCTGTCCCTTTTTACAGGTCTTTTTTGGCTGTCTTACTGAAGAACTCCATGAAGAGACAGTCTTACATGACATACCCCACATAACTTACTAAGGAGTAGGAAAGAAGGGCACAATCACAATCTTTGCTGTAGGGCATTACAGCCTGCTTCAGCTTTGAACAGTCGCAGCACACAGTGCAGCCTGCCAAGAGGCCACTATAACATCTAAGCATACAATTAACTGTAAGAGTGTGAGTAATCTCATCCTTTTTCAGTGAAGCATTTAAGCACGTGTTTATGGTTAATGATTAGGTCCAGATGAAAGCAGTAAGATGATCTGTGATTAAAGTTAAACATATGTTTATGTGCTTTCTTGAAGAGGAATGAAATTATTCAAATGCTTTAGCACTGTGGGTCACCTCACATTATGGTATTTTCCAGAATTAGCCATCAGATTCTCCAGTGGAGTAATTTTAAAAAATGTTCTGTATGCGTGAGGTTCAAATGCATTATTCTAAAATCTCTTACCCAGCTGTTTCAGTCTGGATTTTCGTGAGAGTATTTGCACTCTGCCCCTAGAATGAATCCAAAGTTGATGAGGAAGAATTCTTGAAATGGTCACTAAAAATGTTTGGAAGGTTTTGTTGTTGCTGTTGATTGTTACAAGCTTCAAGTACTTGTTTTGGTTTTTTCTTGTGTGTCTTCAGATACTCAAAATAGGTCGTACCTTGAATATGCCAGTTTCTTCATTTGACTGGAAAGAGAATCTGTACAACAGTTTAAACACAGACGTACACATTTCAAAGGTCTGAAATTCCACTCTGACAAAAGCTTTATTAAGACTATAGCCAAGGAGACTGAAGCCAACTGTTTCAGCAATCTTTTTTCCCCCATCCACAATGTTTGGCATAAAGAAGGTTGTATCATATATCACTGCTGTTACTTTATATTTGTTACACTCTTCAGTCATTGGCTGTTTACCACTGCTGAAGTAAGCTAGTGGCATCAATTAACTTCTGGCATCACCTAGCAGATAAAAGTGAATGTCATCCAGATGAAATTGCAGAAAGGACAGGGAAACTTCCCATATCTTCAGTTTCCTTCTGTAATAAATATGTAAAATAAACACAAAATGAAGTGCTGCTGTGTTCCCATATGCATGGGCTGAAAGGAAATGCATTTAGCAAGTTTCTGGACCAAGTAGCAGCTCCTGATGTTCACTTTTTGTTTTCATGTATAATGTTATGCAGAGTGGGGCTCAGAATCATATTCCACATACTAAATACAAAACCAGATCATACTGTGAACGAACTTTTATGGATACTCTGTCCAGAGTAGTCCATGGATACTCTTAAGGCGAGATGCTATGTAAATGATTGGTATTTTGAGAGTGGTAGTAGAGAATAGGTTAAGGTAGGCTTAGTCTGCCTACCCTAACAAAAAGTGCACTCTACTTTCTCAGTAGCAGTTCTGGGATCTGTTGATACTATGAGAACTTACCCCCGCCTGCCAGAAGACACACGAGTGGCTGTGCTGCAATCCCATGCCTAACGCTGTGACATACATAGGAGAACTCATGAGAAGCTCCCCAGGTACTTGCCCTATTGGATTCTTTACCAGGCAGCATATAGATTATTTTCTTGTTTGGAAGGCTTTTTTTTTTCAGTGCTGCTCTGCTGCTTCTAAATGGTATGCAGAAGTCTGAGAGGGAATGCTCGTCTTTGGCCCTCTCTTTCTTGAGCATTGTCATTGGCAGACTGAAAGTCGTCAAGCAGTCTTTGTAACATAGGCAACCAATTAATAAATAAAAAACTTCTTTGAAGTTTTCAGTGAAATATGGCTGATCTTATACCTGACCTTCAAAAGTTCTTTCCATTTATTTAACTATATTGTCCCTTCTTTAGCATTTATGACACAGAGTGTTTTTATTCATGTAAAGTGAAGAAAGAAATAGAATTGTGTGAGAGTTATAAAAAAATCTTGGTTTTGTGCTTGGCATACATTTATTATAATCTATAGGATACAGATTATCAGATATGGGGATTAAAGACAGGCCTAACCCCCAAACTAGGAATTTCTGAAATGCATATGTGAATTTCCTCTGAAGGCTGGATCTTAACCCCAGCCCTACAAGGGTATGATAATCTAGAATTTTGTTTCTTTACTTATGTTTATCTGTAAATTGATGAAGGGTCTGCTGTCTGTCCTGGGATAAAATCGTCTCTTTGTTGACACTAAATATGAAACAGATATTCAAATAGCTGAGCTAGAAGGAGGGACTAGAGCTCTGTAATTATACACATGGATTTCTCACTGATCGAGCCTGAATATTTGTAAAGCCTTTTACATTTCACCAATTTGAAATCCTACCAGCCTTTCCCCAGGTCTACCCTGCTTCAAAGGCCATCCTTTGTCTTCTGCCAGGGGAGAAGGTGGATGTTAGGGAAGCAGGGGCCAGAAATCTTTAAGACATTGGTCCAACTTTGTAATGTAAGTCTTAAAAGGACAAAGCAATAAGTCAGGATTTTTAATTCCTCATGCCAGAATATGGGTAGGCAAGAAATCTGTAATGGCTTTGTGGGCTCTTTTTGTCAGGATCGATCTGTCTTGGTGCACTGGAGAAAACATGCTGCATTAAATAGGTTTGGTGGAAAATGTGTTTTCATTGTGCATCAATTTAGGATATTAATTCTTACTGAATCCCATTCTGTTTTCTGGCTGCATTTACTGAATGCCTCTATTGTGTTGTAACACTATTACAGACTTTTATTCTAGGTAAAACTGCTTACATATTATTTGTGATATTTATTTGGAGACAGATGATGGGAGAAACATATTAGATAAAATTGAATTATGTTGCCAAGCTGTAGACTCTCAGTGTTTATAAACTGAGACAGTAGAAAACAGTGTAAAAGCAAAATTCATACTTCTTACAGTCTTCAGTTTCCACACTGTTGTCACTCTCAAAGTGACATTTCATATTCTGACACTTAAAAGTTGATTCACATTCTTTCCCAAATTAACATAATTTTTAGGTTGCTACTGGGTTTCTTGTTTATTTTTGTGGACCTGCTTGTGAATGTTTTCAGCTGACTATATTTGGTAACACTTTTCCACAGTAGACACCAGTGAATGCCTCCAAAGAAGACAACAAAATTTTAATGGAAGCTTTTTAGCCTCAGTCTGCACTGTGAACATGCATACCTCAGTTCTACTGCCTCAGTACATGGGGAGATAGCTCAGCTTTAGGCAAGGATCCTGTCATTTCTTTGGAGCCCTCCAGGATTTTTTTACATTCCTCCTAAGAGGCCCTGCTATTGCAGCAGCTGGTGGCCAAGGGTGCCGGGACCCTACTGGAGCCCATAGACAGCAGATTTGGACTCTTTCCTATCTCCCCTTTCTTTGTAGGGCAATGTTAACCTAGTGTCCTCTCGGGTTAATCTTTATCTTGTTATCTTTACAGATACAGCTTTTAGGTTAATTTTTCTCAAACCTTTACAAACAACAAGAATCATTTAGCTCATTTGTCCTCCTGTGACTTGGAAATATGCAACCCTTCAGCCTACCTTCAGAGAGAGAAATCAAGGCATGCCAAGTTTTGGATTTGACAGCAGCAGCTCAGCTACTCCAGGGCAGGGAATGGAGAAGTTACTGGTACCAGATATTTACCTAACAAGGGAACTGTCAGTAATCAGAGACAATTGCACTGTCAGTAATCAGAGACAATTAGGCATCCAGCTCGGGGGACCAGCTGTACTTCTAACCCACAGTCACAGCTCTTTTGCACTCCTGGTCCCTGCAGACCTGGCTGATGCTTTCTCTACCCAAGAAGCATCTGTGGTTTTGTCTAACCTGGGGACAGATTATGCCATGTAATTTTATAGCGCACTACTGTCCAAAGTTGATCTAGGTGTGATGGGGAAATGAAATAGTCTGGCAGATTATAAAACAAGGGATATTTGGAGCTTATGTATGTTGCCTTGGTTAATGGTGAGATTCATTCTGTAATGTCTCTTTGTAGAAAAGTGTTACTGAGACATCTTATTCAGCAGAAAGGTGGTTAGTATAAAATTACTTCGTGAATGCTTCAGAATGAATTTGAATGAGCTGGCTGAGCCTATGCTAGATCAGCACTTTATCTTGTATGACTGTATTGATTTTGATCCAGCACTGTCAGCTTTAAAGCCAGATTTACTGTATTGTCAAGCCACAAACTTCAGAAGTTATCCTTAATGGAAAGGAAATTTAATATGATATATGCAGGAAAAAAAATCATTAATCAAAGTTGCCTTACATTTGGTTTATGAATGGAAGAAATGTTGTAGAATAGGCTCCTAAAGCTCTGTCTTCTTTTATTTGCATTTGGTTTAGCCCATTCTCCCTTATACCCACTAGAGGAGCATTCCGCCAGGATTCTTTCTGTGGTTTATTTAAAACTGTAAAATCTCTGGCAAAGAGCATGTCACACATAAGACACCATTGTTTAATTTGAGGAAGGATTTTTGGGCTAGAAAAAAAGGCAGATCTAGTTAGAGAAGAGGAATATGGACCTGAGGAAGAGCAAGGGCTGGAAGAGAACAACTTCAAGGATTGTTGCTATTGGAAAGATGACAGCACAGAATCAAAAATAAAAATGAAGAAGAAAATCTCAGTCTTATAGCCCTGGCTTGCCATTTTCCAGTCTGCCTGTCAACTGATTAACATAAACTAGGGAAGGGAATTTTTGAAAAAGAGTAAAATACAAGTTCCTGTTGTGTCCTATGTGTTCCTATTCCTACTTATGTTTTGTATTTTACTATTATGCTTCTAATGCTGTAATTGTAAGGCATCTAATTACATTGCATGAATCAGTGTCTTTTCGAAAGAGTAATTTACATTTAAACTCTTTTGGAGTGTATGCGTTGTCTTTGATGTTCTTTGATTAGTAATTGCAGCTCTTGTTGCCAAATGTTACATTTAAAGCAAAGCACCTTCATATGTCTCTGCTTACTTGTATTTTCTTGGCAAGTCTTCTACATGGTGAAACATTCTGTATCTTGCCCTATTAAGGTAACCTAAATTACTTTAAAAAATATTCTCTTGTTTTTGAGAGTTGAATGCAAGAACTTCAAATTAACATGTTCATTACAGATACCTTTGCATGTGAACTGACTGACTTTTGGCAGAAGAAAATTATGTGATTTTAAACATTCTTATGGGCATGCAGATGCTTGCTTTTCCTCTGCTGTTAGAATGGTATATTTACTAGCTGTACAACTGTGTAGCTATGTACACAACTATCAACAAACAGTGTATTCATACGGATATTGCAAGAGTGTAGGTCCTTATTTCTTCCTCCTTTAAACTGGGGAGCAGAGTGGTATCTCAAATCAGAAAAGGTTTGAAAACCTTGACTTGCCTATTACGACTGCGGAGTCACTATGTTTAGTGCATCCTAAACATCAGTGCATCCATACTTAGCTTCTCTTTGCTCCAGCTCATTCTTCTAAACTACTATTAAAAGATTTCATAAATTTTTATTTCCAGGTTGTAGTTCTGATTCCAGAGATTGTAATTATATATGTAGTATATCTCAGTGTTTCCAGATTTTAGATAAATTTAGTATTTGAAGCAGATGTTGTACTTACATCTACTGTTTTATTGAACCTTTGTCATGAATGGGCTTTCTGTGTTCTCATATGATAGAAAAATTATGCAGAATTATGCAAACCCCTAGCATTATAGCACTGAAATATAACATTACCCATTTCAGTGCTCACCTTATATTTCCCTATTTTTTATCAGGAGGTCCATGTAAGTACCAAATGCTGGAAAATAAGTCTGAATTAACAAAAAAATGTTGCCTGAACTTTTTCAAAACAGCAATTTCAGAATCTGATTCCTTGGAGAACAAAACATGCATTTAATATATTACTGCATTTTCAGCAGGACTTTGTGCTTCCAGATGGATTTACATTTTAAATTGCCCTGAAAGCATTAATTTACTGAGCTAACATGGGAAGTACAGTGTAGAAGAAAGAACTATTTAGTTTTTAAATGGTTCTAGAAATGCTTAGTGGCTTTAAAATATATAAAGACTAATTGTCCTACAGATTTTGTAACCAGTCTGTTAGTAATGTTGAGTTGTACTATTTGCAACATTAACTGTTACATACATGATAAACAAGGGTTTGCCAACTTTGGATGAAATCAGCCCAGTTTAAAGCTGCTGTGTCAAAATTAGTCAACTCATATTAAAAAATGGTCAAATATTAGAATAGCTAGGATGAAAAAAATCATTGCAGTGCTTATGTGTATATTTAAAATATGAAAATATGAACATCAATTTGGAAATTTTATAAATTATTGAAGATTGAATTCTGGCTACAGCAAGATATTAGTGCATTTCTAAAGTAGGATTTTCTGGAATTCTGATACCACTTAAGTAAATTTGAGCATATAAATAAATCCCAAATGATGATGATAGTTTGCTTACATACTAATATCAATGCTTTTTCTTAATTTACTTTCTTCTCCCAACTGAGTTGTACTGTTTTAGTGTATTAAATGTTTGCTTATCTTTGATCCGTGTAACTTTTTTGATGGGCAGTACACAGATAGTCATTAATTATTGGATCTTATTAATCATCAAGTCAAAGAGTAGAAGACTAAAAATCCCTTACTCCAGTGAACTCGGTGGAAGAATTACCTGTAAGAAACTCCGAAGTTTACAGAGCCTAACAACAGACTCATTGCTAGGGCAGTATGTTAAAATCCTCATATCTTTATTTTTTTATTCGTTTATTCTGGTTTTGCTTGTGCAACTTCCTCTGTCCTGTGGTGGGTGGTACAATCTGGTGATTTGAACTGGGAAGCAGGAAGTAAGCTCTTTTGCAGACTATGCCAAAAATGTCCTTTACTGGAACTTTAAACATGAATTCATAATACTTTAAAAGGATTGAAGGGTGTAACAGCATTGAATTCTCCAGGTATCATGCTCTTAAAATACATCATTCGCAGTGAGAAAAAAAGTCATTCTAAACATACTTGAAGATAGTATGATTTTTGAGATCAGGCAGGTCAGAGCAGTAATGTGAAGGCTTAGGAATAGTTTTATCATTTTTCCTTTCATGCACATACCCAGTAAACCATTATTGTGCATTTGCAGCTGTGGTACTCTGAAAATATGGAAAACAATCAGGCCATTTTACCCTGAAAGCCGCTACTAATTTTTCGAGACTTTTGAGTCTTGAGGAAGCCTCCACCAAAGGATTCTGTGCTGTTCCTTTTAATAACCCAAACATGGTGGAGACTTTTTTCTGCTCCACATCTCTCTGGTGGGGCTTGAGATGGGGGCTTTGAAAGCTGAAATTAAATTAAAATTGTTTTGTATTACAGAATAATCCACATTTTGCTCTGGTCTCTCTCTCATGTCTCAGATCATAAAGATTGTTTATGCCAAAGCCTGTATTCATATGACAAGCTTCTGTGTGCAGCAAGGAAATCTCTGCTTGAATATACAGCTGGCTTCATGTGTTTCAGTGGAGGATTTTCTGCTTTGACGGATAAACTGTCTGTGAAAATTTTGCTTAATAATTGATGCAAGTGCAAGTAAATGATACAAATCTGTATGCAGTTGCATGCAATGTCTCTTTCTCATGGAAGAAGTTACTGTTAAGCTGGCCTTTTTTATGCTAATTTCTAGAGTTCTCTATAGGAGTGTTTTTTAAAAATTCATCTGTAACAGAGCAGATGCCACAGCTGTGTCTAGCCAGTAATAAAATCTGCTTAGAGAAGAGGCAGGTTTTGTAATGAACTTGTGAATGGCAATCTCTGTCATGTCAGAAAATGTAAGTGAGATTTGGATTTTAATCAGTTTTCTTTGGACAAATATTTGTATATGATTAAAAGAAATCAACAATCCACTGTATTTATAAAAGTAACACAACACACTTTTAATTTCATGTTGTCTTATTTGCATTAAAATCTCTTAACTCTGCTTATTTCTTATTTCTGCTGATGAGTAGAAATAAGTATCTTAAATACACAATTTAAATTTATTGGTGTGAATATAGGGGCAAGGAATAGTTTAACTTTGTTAATTGATTAATAATAAAAAGAAATGGTGCCTATGGTACGTGCATTCCCTTCAAAATTTATCCCCAACTTCATGGATGTATTGGACTCATGTTTTAAAATATAAGCTTATATTTAAATTGCTTTGATGAAAATACTGTAGGTATTAGTAAAATTGTATAGTACGTTATTCACAGTTGGGTCTGAATGTATTATTTATTTTATTGTGTATTACATTATTTTTGTGTATTGACTTTACTTGCTATGAGTGAATCTCATGCAGCTGCTGCAGTTATTTCTAATTAGAAGTGCAGTAGATGATTAATGGTAAAAACTGATCTGTTTTCCCCAGCCACAATGAGGATGTTGTTGGGTAAGAATAACCTGCCCTGAATTGTCCAGCCACAGCAGAGTGCCTATATTACTCACACATATGGTTAATCACTAAGTAAGCAGATATGTTCTTGCTGGCTGTTGTTCCCTATCCTTTTGCTCTGAACAGGTCTTTTCTTCAGGGAGTTGTTTCTACATCCAGAATTTGATGAAAACACAAACAATCCAGAAGACTTATCAAAGTTTTGATCTGTAGTTTCTTCTCCAGGATGCCTAGTAAGATGAAGGTTTTGGTATCAACCCATGCTATTTGTTGGTCAAAGAAGGCTGAGCATATCTAGTACCTTCTCACAGAGGCAGCCTTTTCTGCCTCCTGAGAGGTGTAAGGATATACTAAGTCTCTATGAAAGAAAGCTTTGATGTGTCTCAGCTAATATCATTAATAAAATATTATTACGCAGACATGTTATGTTTCCTTCCTGTTTCCACTATAGCTGCAATCTGTAACCTTGAAGGATAAGTCACCTAGCCAAAATTAAAATCCTTGCCTTCATGATGAAAGCATGTTCTCCTCCACACGTGGTAGCCAGTGCTTTAATCTCAGTAGATCACTGACCATGCCACCCATAGTTGTGCTATGATGTGTTCAAATATTTGAACACTTGCAGAGGGAGGCCTGCTGCACATATCGCCAATATAGCCCAGGTGAAGTTAATAAACTTTATTACCTTTTTGACTTATGGCCAAGCTGCTGACGAACCTCAGCTGCGGTTGGGAGCAGCCATACAAGGGCTGTGTGAAGAGATATTGAAAGCACCTGGAAGCACAGCAGTCTGGCAGTGCTGCTGTTGACCTGTCCCTGTAGGAAACCTGCTGTGGGCAGACTATGAGGGCTGTTGGTTTTTCTGAAGGAAAAACTAAAACTTTGATGACTAAGAGTGTTGGTGATCTGGAGCCCTGACTTTGGGAAGCATTCAGGATAGGCAACATGACTTGTGGATTTGGAGGCATCTTTCACTTTTGGAGAGATGAACCTGCCTATTTAAAGGTAAAGATTACTGGTGGTGTTAGAGCTGCTGTACCAAACCTGGCAGAGGCTTACATTGCAATTTGAGCTTGAAAGAAGAGCAATATGTGGATCGCATTGCAAGTAAGTAAGGGCTATTTTGTGTTGTGGTATTGTCATTTATTTTCTTGTTATAGCCGTGTTCATGCAGTGACCCGCAGGCTGTTCTATAAAACTTCGTTTGTCTTTCAACTTGCTTTCCTTGCAGATTTTTTTTTTTTTTTTTTTATGCTGAAGTGAGGTCTGGATGAATTGTTGTGGTAAAGGCAGTAGATGTTGGTTCTTCATATGTAATCTGGTCATTGTGGATATGGTTCTGTGCTTGGAGGGTGTTATGGTGCAAGAGAGATGATGGCAGGAAAAAGCAAATATTTGGTGCAAGTCATACAACTGATAGCCTTGTAGAAGCTGTGGATGGTCCCAGAAACAAAGTGTGGTCCCTGTCAGTAGCAATAAGGAGAAAACTTACCATAGGTATCTGTGTGCTGTGTCTGAATAGAGGAAGCAGCAACCCCTGGCTTTGTTACTGATGCTCTAAGTATAATGAAGACTGATGCTTGTGTTCTGCCTTCTTACTAGTCCTGTTGCTTGAGCATTATATGCCAAGCAGACAACTTGTTAATATGTCAAACCTGACCAAAGTTATTCTGCACAGCAGCAGCAGAGTTACTGTGCTTAGCAGGTTAGGAAAATGTCCTGCTGGGTGACGGTGTAGAGGGTTTATTATAGCTTGTGTAACATCAGCTAAATGTAGCTCATGAAATCACTAACACTGAATTATTCTTATGATGCTGGGTAAATACTGATATCTGTAAAATATAGAAGCTAGTGGGCGTGGATATGTGTAAAACCTAGTAAACTGCTAGGAAAATATTTTAATCTCTTTATTGTGTTGATTTCTTCATATATATTAAAATATTACCATAGTATCCCTCTTCACAGTAACTAAAGTGATAAAGAGATTTACTTTGTAGAGCCTGAATCTATATGTGTTACTGGTGAAAGCCATGCAGCCGCTCTAACTTTCATGGACAACAGCATTCCAGCTCTGAGACTCTCCTTCTAGGTTCTGCCTAGCCACAGTGTGCTTCAGTCTAAATATGATCTGTCAATGTAAAGATGTGTGACCACTGTCGCCTTATGTGATCAGAAGCATATGCACTACCTTCTGTGGCTGTGGGTAAAGCTGTTTGCTTCCTGATTCAGCCTAGCTCTGTAACACATTTAAAATGTAACTTTACATAATTCACATAAACAGAAAATTCTCTTGTATGTGGATCTGGGATACAGTTTTGTCAACTGGTACCTGGAAATCGGAGAAAAGGAGTAAATGGAAAGGCTTGGATCAGGTGTGCAACTTAAGAGCCAGTTTTTGAGCTAATGTGTATAATCCTCAGGTAAAGTACTGGAAAGGAAGTAGTCATGGGAAACAGAGACACTTTTTATTTTTCAGCTGCTTTTTATGAGTTTAAAAATGGCTGTTTCTAAACAAAGAACTGTGTAACAGAGATAAAATCCTGTCTTCACTAGAACTAAAAGTTGAACAAAGCTATCCTTTGTACGAAGTCAGTAAGGTTCCAATGATTTTTTGTTTTAGAGAGAAAAGAAAATGTGTTTATATTGCTCTATAAGAAGTTTGTGTCCTTTCATATTTCTTCTGAAGGTATCTTGTTCAGATGTGAAAATTTCTCAAGTATGCTTTTAATCCACAGCAGAAAAAATTACCCACATTTGTAGAGAAAAAAATGCGGCTCAACCAAGTTATTTAGTCATGTTCCTTTTTCTGCATCATCAGAGTGTGAATTTGAAAATTCTTTTGCTTAACTGATAACCTAAATCCAGAAAAGCTCTCATAATACAAGATTTGCTTTATTATGTGATTCAAGATTTACTCTACTATGGTCTACCATAAAAATATGCATAATTTGAGAGCTGAAGCAGAAAAAATTATCAAGAAGATATTTCTATAAATGTTCATTATAAACTATTCTTTTAATTTAATGTAAAAGCTTGTAAATGAATGAGAATCCTTAAATGTGTCTGATACAGTACTATACTAACAGTTGCAGTGTGTGAAAATTGGTTTTGCAAAGTGAATTTGGACAAGTAGAAAAACAGCTTGCTAGCTGGGTTGGGGGAGAAACAAGCATCAAGCAAGGACAGAGCATGAATGAAAAGCAAGGGTTTTATCTAAAGTTGGGAGTTTTTCAAGCAGTGTAAGCTTATGAAGTGCGAGCACAGATTTCCTCTTTTTACGAGTATTTAAAATTGGCTATCTTCACAGCATATACTTTAAGTAAAATGAAAAAAAAAAAATCCCTGCTAGAGAGCAAAGAGAATATCCTAGTAAATGTGTAATATCCTCTGTAGTGTTCAGTATATCATCATAATTATTAAATAGACAAAAATGGATGCCTTAGGAACCAATTTTGTGTGTGCCCCATGCTTCACAAGATCTCACAGACCTGTCTTGTACTGCTAATTAAAGCTATATTGCAATAAAGAGAAATGCTGCAATAAAGAGATGTGATTCAGTGCTAACAAGTACCTGTTAATGTTACTTCTTGTTTATGATGGGGAGATTTAATCATAATCTAATGTAGTATCTGCACTATTGACCGTATCCCGTAGGAGGCATGCCCGTCTTTGGATGTCATAAGGAGGGAGCAGTTAACTTGATACTAATGGGCACATTTCTTGACAATGGATACCGTTTAACTTGATCCTAGAGATGGTTTTGGACCAAGGGGCTGTATGTGGATTACATGTCAATATTGATAGAGATTGAAATCTGAGATACTACGTTTATGAAATGAATGATGTGGTCTAGCACTCCCCCCCCACTTGTCAGTTCAGAGTGACTTTGAGATGGTTTTCGCTGGTAAGTAGAGAACAATGAACTGCTTAGGTGAGAGCTTAGACACAAGGGTGCAGGTGAGAGAAGTCATCTGACTTTGTCTTGCATTAATAAAAAAACCCAACCAAAACCTGCAATGGCTAACATCACTGAAAAGAAACATTGTTTTGTTTGAAGTTGTCAATACAAAATAAGTGGAAAAGGTAGGCTTTTTGTTTAAAATTTTCTTCAAGATAGGTTGGAACTTGACTTACACTGTTGAAGTTGATGTACATGCTATATATACCCGCATCTAGACTTCAGCTGTTTTGCCATAGGTGTTTCTGAGGTTCGTAGATGCACCTATGCTTTCCTTGTTTAAAATAATTTTTTTAATTAAAATAGACATGAAAGTACACTGAAGTCTGTTGGGAATATATATAGGGATGTAAATGGCTGGTTACAAAGGATTGTAGAAGATAAAGGAGGTTTTTGTTCCTTCTCTTAAAGAAAGAAGACAATTTAGTGCCTGATTAAATAAGTGGGTAGTCTCTAAATGTTCACATTTTGTAATTATACAGTTGAGGTATGTCAGCATCAAAACCTCTGGCAGTTAAAATTCGCAGTTCAAACATCTTCCTTAGACAGCAAAGATTGAATCATACGTTTGGCAATTGATTTCCATAATGCAGTTTTTCAATATATATATATTTTCTTTCAACTTAAACTTTCCAGGCTGTGATTTTCCATTTTTTTTTTTTTTCCTGTTCTTGTCTAGCTGTTGCTATCACAACTGTAACAGTTACCATGTAGCTGTTGTAATATCATGTGCCGAATGTTGAGGTTATGCAACAGAGATTAATGTATGCAAAATTTTAGGGACTGTAGTGATAAGACAGGCGGTAAGTTTGAACTTAAACAGGGGAAGTTTAGGTTAGATATAAGGAAGAAGTTCTTTCCTGTGAGGGTGGTGAGGCACTGGAATGGGTTGCCCAGGGAAGTTGTTGTGAATGCTCCATCCCTGGCATTGTTCAAGGCCAGGTTGAATGGAGTGTTGGGTGACATGGTTTAGTGGGAGGTGTCCCTGCCAATGGCAGGGGGATTGGAACTAGATGATCTTAAGGTCCTTTCCAACCCGAACTATTCTATGATTCTAAAAGCAATTGGACTGAAGTCAGTTATTCAATGGTGTATTTCATATGGTTGATATTAAAGGCTGTGAGGATCTGGCTTCAGAAGTCAGTGAATATTGTATGCACTTTAATTATGGCTGTAATTGGAAATTCATGGACATTTATTCTTATCCTATAAGGAATGTAGCTGCTTATAACATCCAGGTAGATGAGGCAACTTAAGAAGTCCTTTAATTTTGCAAGAAGTTTTAACTTTTTATAGGAGTTTCTTTTTAATGACTATAGCTCAGTTTTCCTGCAACTCATTTTAACCGTCTTGTGTTTTGCTAACAAACATGTTGACTGACTGTTCCATTAGTTGCCAAGCTAAATACTTAGAAAAAGAATGGAAAGATTATAAGAAGAGTAAAGGAATCTTCCTGAGTCTTGTTCAGCACCAACTGGGTGATGTTAAGTGATCGCATGTAATAGGTGAATTATCAGTCACATTGATAGTAAACTTTATTATCACCATAAACAGGGTTTCTGTGCCATAGAAAATAGTGATACTAAGAGTATGGTTACAGTTCAGTCACAAGAACATGAAAATCTAAATGCAAGACAGTGTGATCTTAAATCAAGCAAATAAGCAATGTGTACGTTGAGATTTTGCTTGATTTTAGTTCTGAGACTTCTGCCTTTCGACTCCAGAAACCAAAGTTCTTGTGCAATCTTTCAAACAGCACCAGACATGCTGTTCAGCTATTTCTCCTAGTGACAAATATTATTACCATTAATAAATCTAGCCCAAGAGAACAGGTAGGATATTTGCTCATGGAAGTATACCAGTATTTTTTAGGGGCTAAATGCAAACTAAGATGAATGGGAATTTTTATTCAGTATATTCAAACATTGTGTTATTAATTAAGCCAGGTTTTGTTGTCGTACCCACTGTTCTTGACTTAATAAACCCAAGACCAATCTCTTTTTTTATTTCCAGTAATTAATGAGGAGATAACAAAGCATTTCTGTGTGTACATTCTTCATCCTGTGAGCAGTAATGATTGAATAGTTATTTATATACATACATATATATATTTTTTTTAAAGGGCTTAGCTGTTTAATGTATGACTTTTCTTTACAGGTTGGCATTGTATTTCTTAACTGAAAAATTGTGCTTATAACTACTATGGATGCTTGAATCATTGATTTCAATTTCATAGCTCAGTCCTCATTTAAACTATCACAAGTATTTATTAGCTTTAATATTTTTTCCACAAATACTAATTTTTAAAGACCGATACTAAAAATATTTGTATAAAAATTACAGTATTATTTTATGTGTAGGCAGTAAAAACAAATTGTTAGTAATGCAAATGAAACCTGAAATCTTGTCTTTAGCTTCCGTCACGATTTGACAAAATAGCTTTACAGTGAACTGTTCTTAGTCAAACCTGATATTTGTCTTTTTCCAGTATACTGGATCATTCAGTGTACATAGAAAGAGAACACCTTCATCGATTTTAGCCATAAATTTTTAATAGCTTTTTAACTAGCTGGAAGGGGGTGTGGGGAGGGTAGAAGGTAAGCTAAGGAAGGAAGGTTGTGAGTGAAGTGTGGAGGTAGAGTCTTGTGTTAAGTTCTGACTGTGTGATACTCTAGTGAAGTACTCTTGAACCAAATGCAGAGATGTTAAGGATTTCTGGGCAATGCCTAATTTGTTGTCTACTTTCCATAGAAGACCTCAGGATCAAGTAAGCAAAGAGTTATTTATCCTGTGGAATAGTTAGGCAAATCCCAATATAGCATTATTTTTTTCAGTTTAAAATGTATGTCTTATGTAGCTGACTTCTATTACAGCTTTTTCCATGCTATTTCTGGTGCCCATTTTTTACACCTCCAGTGTAGTAGGCATTCTGCTAAAAGAATGAACCTCTGACAACCAGGGCTTGAACAGACATACCTTAAATCCTTAGTCTGCCATCCAGAGAAAGTATCCAGTATGCAGTATAAATTCTCTGTGGTTTCTTGCTCTTTTGCTGTATTGCTTCTGATATCATGTTCTTGGCTGTGGATGATGGCACTCACCTCTTCAGAGCATAAAAGCTGAGTAGGTGTAGAATGATTCAAAGAGCGTTTTCTGTAAAGCAGTGTAATAAAATATTTACAACATTTGATGTAATGAACTAGGCAATTATGTGTGGATTGTACTGTCTTTAGTTGGTTAGAATAGGCAGCCTGCAAATGTTTGCAGAAGCTCCTTTAACATAGTTTCCAAATCATGTTTTATGGAGCGAGAATATTGTTACCTCCTACGTAAGGTTTCATTTCATTGCAGTGCTTACTGTGGAGCATGCAAATATTTACAGTTGAACTTTGGAAAAAGGAGGTCAAGAATTCTATTAACACTTATAAATGAAGTTTATATGAGGATGTGTGTATTTTGAACCTGCCAAAGATGAGAGAACAGGTGATGAGCTGCTCATTTTGGAAGGTCATGAGCAATTTCACATTCTCTGGGTATCTTTCACTGGTCTTTTAATGCTTCTGACATGAAACTGCAGGAACCTCTTGCTTTCCCTGCTTAGCTGGCCATCTTTCTGCTGTTGCTTGGAGCCTTGTCCACTTTCTTGTTGCAGCTCTTATGTTGATACTGTAAACTTGTGCAAGTACCAGCATATGCAGTGTTTCTGCAAGTACAACTTAACTATCCAATTTTTTAAGGTCATGATAAAACATTTTACAGATGTGACAGACCTGATTCTATTGTCATGTTACCCTTCATTTGTCAGGCAAAGGGGTACAAATCTCAGCCAATAGGCAGTGATAGGCTACTTATTTTGTACTGAAAAATACAAGAGTTTGGTACAAGTTTGCAGGTTCAGAGACAGTCGTATATCAGTGCAAAGAACAGCTAACTAGTTCTGCTACAACTTTCTTTTGGCTATGTAATACTGGTATATATGCTCACTTAGAAGTATTTTATGAACTAAGTACAGGAAGGACCTTAAATATTAGAACTGAGACTGCCGGTTCTGACATGGACTCCTAATGTAAAATTGCTGGAATACTTTAATGTCCAAACTGCTTAGTTCCAAAAGAAAATTGATTCATCTTTCATCAGTCTTTGTATCACTTTTACTCTGTAATCTTCTCAAGGCAGACGGTAAAATGCTTTGATCTTCGTGTTAGCCACTTGGCATTACTTTCTGAAGTTCCAATCAGCTGCCTTGTTTGAAGAAGTTAATTGGGCCACTGAACGTAGCTTCTTTTTTCTGCATAGATATTTTGCCTTAATGACTATTCTGCATTCTCTGTCTGACTGGTTTTGATTCTGTGTAGAAGGGGTGTATATACAAGTATTTTTATTATGAATATTGCATCTGGCTTTATTTATAAATGACAATAGGAAAATGGTCTATCTACAACTCTTATATTTCCAGTAACCTGAGACACGCTCTCATATTTTTAACTGACTACTGATGTGTTCAAATATGTGTGATTTAGTACTGCAAGGGCATCTTGGTTGGAATTTCATCCCTTTAACTCTTAAACTTTCCTCTGCTCATCAATGTCTTCTGTGGCCTCACCTAATGGGAATGGAGCTGCTGAATAGTAGTCTATAGTGATATGTATTAGGGAAGTACTGGCATGCATTTAGATGCTTCAAATACTTGTTTGTGCTGCAGGCTGATCAATGTCTTTGGTTATCATCAGTTTGCAATGTATGTGCTTACAGTTGAGAAACAGGGAGTGGGGGCTGCTGCTGGACTACTGTTGTATAATCATTTACCCGAAGGAAAAAACAAAAAAAGTTAAATTTGTGAAACAATACAAATTATATCTGCTGTCATCTCCTATGGGCCAATTTGAAATTCCCAGTGTGTCTGCTCCAAAAATAATAACTGTTCATAGAAATATGATTCAGCTTTGATCCATACTATGAATAACTATGCACACCTTCAGGAAAATGTATTAATTTCTTTTGATATCTCATTGATTTTTAAATGAGAGGCTGGGGATTGGTGGAGGAGCAAACCTTATTTTTCATAAAAGCACGAAATGAGTAAATAGCATTGCCACCTTTAAATGAGGAGGAAATACAGGCTGAAGGGAAATCTGCTCTTTACTGTCTGTGGGTTTTTTGTCTTGCACGATCTCATGCTTGTAATGCATAAAAAGCATTATCAGTGATGAGCAGATTCTTAACTTAAACCCCAAAGGGAGGAATGAAACTGTAAGTGCAGTACATGAGAAATTCAGAATAGTGAGGTCATTTATGGAGCCTGCTAATTTCTAAGGGCTTTTGTAATAGAGCAGAAAATGGGCAGCCGCCGTTAAGCCTCATTGACTCATTTTCATATATATTGCAAAGGGATAAACTAATATTTTTTTTTTTTTTTATTTTACAGTAGGAACTATGACACATAATTCTTTCTAAACTCAATAGAAATGTGAAAATTACTAAAAAAGTGTTAAGCCATTATATAACTGAGAATTCACTGTGTTATGAATAGCTGAGTAAAGGGAAGCTCTTCAATTTTTTTTTTTTTTTAATATTTACCTGATTTTAAAAAATTACTTGTTTTTTAAAGGGTGTCTGTATAGTATAACAGGTAACATTTAAAAATAACTTCCAATTTTGGGTTGTTCCTCTATGTTAAACATAGCTCCATGAAAAACAAAGTAGTTTCATCATGTTGGTGTAGGCTAGATAGACTTCTATTTAAGTGATTATTTAAAAAGCATATGTTATAACAGTGACACCTGTTCTTTGGCCACTGGAAAAAAGCATGGTGTATTTATGCTATATGGTGGTATTGCAGGGGACTGGTACAGGCAGTGTAGTAAGTCACAGAGTTACAGGCTATTAAAGCAAAGTGAATTTGTTCATCCTCTTAGTCTTTTGGAATATGTGCTGTGCTACACCTGAGAAACATCAGCTACTTTCCTGCAGTTTCACTCCTTTTGATCATTCATTATTTTTTCTACATAATCAGGTATAGTCTTTAAGTCAAATAATGACATTGAGATCAAGTAGACCCAATAGTACTTGGAGATTGATAGATTTATTGCATAAGTCTAGCTGTAAAAGTGATGATACAAAGTTCCCAATGACTAATATTGATATCACCATACATGTAGAGGTTTTTTTGTAACATTTGTGTTACTGAAAGCTTTAATTGAATTACAGCCTGAGAGTAGTGATGTTTGACTGTTTGTTCACAAGTCTGCTCCATGAAGACAGGGTGTTTCATGGTAGCTATGTTGTAGTAAGTCTTAGTGCATACTGGCAGTGTGTGCTTGTCTAATGTTTGAGATGTTCTAGCTATTTTATTGTGGTCCAGTACAAAAGAAGGACAGCAAATCTACTAGCTCCCTTGTGTCCAAAGCAATGAGACGTCCACTCCATTTGGCTGTTAAAGCACCTCTCCTTTTGTCTAGTGTGGGTTCAAGACATTGCCTTGGGCTATATGTGTTTATAAGAATTAATGCAGTGTGACATCACGCCTGAAAGGGGTGTTCTAATTCAGTTAATAATATTACTAATAGATTTATGTTCTGAGAAGTACAACACAGCTGCTCATCATTATTCTGAGCCTATTTTTGTCAGTTTTTTACCTTATATTCTATTAATGTTTCCATGTTTTTACATATTTCTTTTCTTCTTGCTAAATGCTACTAACATTATCTTATTCAAAGATCTTTCAATTCCCCAATGTGATCAACCTCCTCAGAATCTGTGATCCACATTTATGAGGGAAGTTACATTAATGCTACTTCAGTCCCACTACTTATTGAATGTTGATCATTCTGGCAATTTTTCCTATTAGAATATGCGATTGTGGATTTCAAAAAGCTCTCTTGCTTCGGCAGACAGTGAAACTAAGCTCTCTGAACTGATCTTTCAAAAGATCAAATGGTTGCTTTTCTGAGTGTCTTTGAAGTCTAAGGATGTTAAAGAATAATAAGTTTTATTGGTGTTGTGAGGGTTGGTTGGTTTGTTTTGTTTGGTGGGAGAATGCAGTTCTGTTTATGTTGTTAAAATGCAGTGGCTAATGAGATCCTGAGGTCTGTCTATGCTGCTGACAAATATAAGTGCAAACATAATCTAGCTCAGGTTTCAAGAACAACTCAGCATGGCAGTTCCAAGGTCTCTGTGGAGCGCCAAAACCCTCCCAAGATATGGGTAAAAAAACTTTGCTGTAGCAAATTCTATTGTTATTGCAATTAAAGCGCAGCAGTTGTGTTGGGAACTGGAGATTTGCAAAAGTGACCAAAAGGGCAAAAAAGGTACCCATGCACTCTGAAAACTTGTAAATCACTGAGAGAATCTGAGACTGTCATGGGACTTGTGTGCCTTTTTATCCAGGATTTTACCCAGTAGAACTAAATTAGAACTTTAGATTACTTTTTTCATCCCCCATCAGGATACTTGTGAAAAAGGAGAGTTTTGATGGAATGATATCATCAACACTTCAACATTTTGTAAGCACTAGTATGCTTTCTTTTTTGCTTTTGTTTTCAAGAAATTCATGTTCTGGTTTGCAACTAACTTTTTATTTAGTAAGTATATTTAATGTTGAAATGTTTGTGGGTTGTTCCCCCTTATTTCAGAGAGGAGGAGAGGAGAGTAGTGTAGAGCATAACCCAGCAATGGGTAAGCGCACTTGATCCTGTTTGCTAGAGTAAGTTTTGTTTTGATGTCTCAAGCTTTCTTGGCTCCTGCAGAACTGTGCGATAACATCACTTCTGAAAATTGTGTACACTACAAAGTGCTCTTTATGAGCTGCTTTGTCTAAATAGATGAGTAGTAGACAAGAACTGGATTCATTTGTATTAGAAGGAGATCAAAACCATCTACAAAACTTAGTATGTAATTTACACTTCTAACTAGAGCTGCATAGGGTACTGGGACACTGGTAGTGGAGGCTAAATGTGTTTCTGATTTGTTGTCACAGGGGAAACACAGCTGTAACTGCTGTGAATAGGAAGTTTTGAAGCTACTAGGGGAACTGAAGCACATATTGTGGAAGATGGTAGCTTGTCCAGGTGTCCATCCTTAGTGGGAATTTGAGCAGACAGTGCAAAGAGAAAGATCTTGCAACCCTTTCTGGTTTCTACTGAAGCTTAGATGGAGTTAATACTTTTTTGACAGATTTTTTTTTCTTCTGAAAAATTGGGCGACTTACAACCACAGCATAGTATCCTCATGGAGTTTTAATCAAATAGGCAAAATGTGCCAATATGAATGAATAATAGGTAATAAGCAAACATTTTCCAAGAATAAAAATGACAAAGCTAAGAAAGCATATTTATAAAATCTTCAGGTCTGTGTTTATCTGAAGGTTGTGGAAAAGGACGTGGTTACTTATAGTCGTGGCAAGTTGAATGTTTCCCAACTCTGACTGGAATGATTTGGTGCCATCTGGATGTAAGTGTACCCGTGGATGGATTTCTTTTTCCAAGTGATTTTAGCTGTTCTTTCAAAACCTGTACATTTATTAACATACTTTTAGAACAAATAGGCAAACATTACTTTAACAGCAAGTAGAACCTGCCAATACAAAATAAGTATGAATACTTCTCTTCTGGAAAGATAATTCTCCAATTAGGCTCCAACCATTCAGTGCTTGAAGATTTGTGGGTGCGGATAATTTTCAGATTACTTAAGTCACATAAAAATAAAATAAGGGATTCCTGCAGAGCTGGTAGAATTTTATTTGTAGCTGAGGTGTTTCTGAGTCTGAATCACATTTGGCAGGAGGAAAAGGTATTGATTCTCCTTACTATCTTTCACACAACGTGTTTCAGACTGAAGGAAGAAGCTCATGTAGAGGTAGTTCTTTCCAGTATTGAAATGTGTATGTTTTATTGGGGAAACGGAGGGAGGACGGAAGGGCAGGCATCAGGGAAATAATACATTGGCCTCTTATATTTTCCTCTTACTGATTCTTACATTCCTCTATTTCTCAAAGCCTCTACAGTTGGTGACAGTGCCTGTTACTGGGCTTTCTCTTGCATAGTGACCATGCCTTTTAGGTAAGGAAATGTTCTTTTTCCCCCTCAGATGAAGAAGCCACCTGTCATCTCCAGCACCCTGCTCAAGCAGGTTATTTCTTCTAGCTTCAAATCCTGAAGTTAATTTATGCAAAATCTGCTATGGCCAGTTCCCAGGTATGAGTAGTTAGTGTTTACTGGCATACACATAATGATTTTTAAGTCATACATTAAAAAGCCACACGTCAGTAGTTGTTCGACAGTACCTCTATTATATTGTCTTTGTTTTCTTTATCTTACCAGGATGTTAACTTTGAATCATTGTACTGATATGTTCTTATGTTTTATCAAGCTTTTGGTTACCTGGATTTTTGCCTTTTGAAAATGCTGTGCAATTTATTTTAGTGTTTTTTAATGTTTTTCTGGGAATACACTTATTAAGGTCTCTAGTTTAACTGCCTATTCTTTACTGTGAAGTCAAAAGATTTTTTTGCTCCAGCTGGTGGTCTGTTTCTAGCATACCACTTCAAATGATTCATAAATGTGTGTCTCAGTGGCAGTTTCACTCTAGGCAGGATCTATAAGAAACTTTCTTCTTGTCATTTAGTGTCTGGTTTAAAATAGAAAGTGTTGAGGATCTCAGCAGCTTTTAAGTGGCTGTTAAATCCATTGCAGCTTGAATTTTAATGGAATGTCATCAACAAGGAAGCCAGTTGGACTTGCCAGGAGGATCACATTACCTGCTGGGCTTTGACAGTCCTAGTGCAGTTTGGGACCACCCTGTGCATCAGTCGTGGGCACACCCTGGCAAAATCCAGATTGCTTGAGGTAGGAAGAGCACCTACCTACACCAGGATAGCTGGTGTAAGATGGAAAGCATGTTGAGTTGTCTCCTGGATGTGGCTTACTGTGCACATGGGGACATATTGCATTGCATGGGTTAAGGAAGGTTAAAGCAAGCAGAAAGCTCAGTTTTATTTTGTTCCCGTTATGCTAGTCTGTATGGTGCTGCGATGGAGTTGGTCAGCCAAGGAGCTTAGCATTTGCCTGAAGAGTGTATATGCAAAGAAAAATCACTGCGGCTGCAGGAGTGGACCGGCATAAGTAACAGGTTGTGTATGAGAGTGTGACTTCTAGTTAAATGCCCTTTGGCCCTGTCACTCAAAGGTGTGAAATAAAACAACACAGTGGCAAAGCTTAAACAATGGCTGGGTCATCCCAGAAATTTGGGAGATGGGCATAGGGGCTTCTGCATTCATGTGCTCCAGATTTCCTAGTTCTTTTTAAAAACATAATTCATTCTTGGACTAAGGAAAGCTTATGCCTTGAATTATATATAGTTTGGTTACAAAAGACATAGCAGCCTGTCAGTATGTCTTTTTCTGTGCCCATGTCATTCCTCATCTGCATGTCAGAGTTGATGAGCAGAGCTGTTTCTTGTGTCTTCATGGTCACTGACATTTTACCTTACAGCTTTCCTTATAACTTATTTGTGCTCAGTTTGAGGGCTTGTAGTGTAGCTACTCAGTTTTCAAAACATTCCCTGATCATTGTCTCTTTCTCCTTCTTATCAGTCAAAAGTGATTGTCTATTCTAAAAGTTGGCAAAGGCAGGTGTTGCTCAATATGAGCATTGTAAGTGTTGTTAGTATAAGAAGACTTCTAAACAAATAAAATTTGCTTCTGTTCAAAGATTTCTCCCCCTACTGTATTGGTTCTAAATTCATAATTGCTTTTAATATATAAAACATTAAAAGAAATTTGATGTAGTAAAACCGGGTGTAGGCTTATTGAATCAGAAGACTTGATCATCCGTTATAATTGTTTTAATTGTTTTTATGATCTTAAAACAACTCTGTGTACTGTGTATGTGATTCAGAGATTGATGTTTGCCATGTTAGATAATGGCAATATTAGATAAAAGCTATTTGTGTCTTTCAGTTGCTCTGTGCAGTATTGTTGAATTTGCAGTTACATTAGTAGCACATTGGTAAGAGTTGAGTATGCTGCCTTTTTGGCACACAACCTGGTCCTATAGTTTCGCACAATCTCAAGTGCAAGAGAGCTTGTCTGTTCAAAAGTAGCAGAAGTGACATTATTTAACTGAGGAAGAATCAATGTCTACTTACACTGTAGTTTTCAAGAAGTGTAGCCAGTGAAACCATCAATCCTGTTTCTTAGCAGGTTCAGATACAGTTACTTACTTCCACATAGTTATGCAGAAGTCTACACAGAATGTGTTACAGCTTGCCTCATTAATTCACAGGATCTTCTTTATTTTCTCAAGCGAGGGAAGGAGCAAGCCCACCTTGGATTCCTTGAATTGAAAATATTGTTCTAGTGCAAAATTAATATAATAAAATTACTTCCACTATGTTCTGTTTTAGTAATGATTTATTGTCCTCAGCTGCTCACATCATAATAGATTAAAAGTCTTTATTTTTTTATTTTACCTTTTCTTGTAAACTTTCTGCCAGAAAGGTTAATATGTTTTAGCTTGCATTTGCTATAGTCAATTTGGCTGCAAGCACAAATAATCCATTCTTGTCCGGTATACCTTTCCTTCAATCTTACCACAGTTTGTAGACGAAAGACTAGCTAGCTGAAAGTTTCATGTTACATGCTACATAAAAGCAGCATAAGTACTTTAAGCCTCCAAATTCTGTAATAAATGAGACATAAGGAGTTTTTTGTGACTTTTTGCTTGTTGTCTGTGAGAAGCCTCTAAGCTGCTACCAAAAAAGTTTTGACTTCTTTTTAGTTATAGTCATTCTGATTCTCTTCTGAAATCCATAAAAAGTAAAAGCTAGAGGAAACTGAGTGATTTGTTCTTAATATCTGTCTTATTTTAGCAGTGCTTTTGTTTACTTAGTGACAATCAAATGCACCCTTTCTTTCAGGAATTGTTTTGCTATGGTCTTAATCTATGAAGTTGCAAATCTTTGTATAAAGGTACCTTCAAGACTAAGTGATCTCTCTGTTCTGTCTTGCCATGGAATAGCTTTTACCCTCAATCTCGTAGCACCAGTGAGGCCCCCAAAATCAAGTCTTACTTGATAAGGGTTTGTAAAAGGCTGTGTGTGTGTATATATATATATGTATATTTATATTTCTTGTCCCTAAAACTGTGTTGGTTCTGAGTTCATAACTCCAGACATCTCACCTAAACATTTTTCTTGGTTGCTGCAAGAAGCATCAAGAAAATACTGAATTTGTTGTGTTTTGATGTAATGGGTATGGGTTGAAATTAAGTATACATCTCAATGTATGAAGTAAATTTTAACAAAAAATATTTCTCCATCATTTCCTTGTATAAGGTATACAGCTATGTATTGGGTTTGCATGGCAATTTTTTGGTAGCAGGAGGGCTACAGGAGTGGCTTCTGTGAAAAGCTGCTAGAAGCTTCCTCTATGCCAGATAGAACCAATGCCAGCCAGGTTGGACCCACCACTGACCAAGGCCAAGTCTATCAGTGACCATGGTACAATGGTAGCACCTCTGAGGTAAAACTTTTACAAAGCAGTGGGGGCGGGGGGGTGTGGGCAACATCAGTTGCAGCCAGAGAGAGGAGAGCGAATTTGTGAGAAGCAGCCAGTGTCCAGCCAGGGCAAACCCAGCACAAGCTGAAATACAGATATGAGTTAATTCTTTGTTGTAATCAGTGGCTAAAATTGTTGAAAAAGATGGTAAAAGTATATTTGCACATACTTTTAAATGTGAAATAGAGGAAAAAAAGGATTAGCACTCTAATGAAGAATGCAACATTAATTTATATGCTGACCAAAACCTTGAGAAAGTCAAGCAGGAAATACTTATTTCAAAATAGGTAATTATAGATTTTTTCTTTTTTTTTTTTTTACTAAGTGTTCTTATTTATCTCTAAAAAATTTGTCAACATTTTAATGAGAAGAGTCTGAGTACAAACCCAAAGTATTAGCAAGTTTATAAGGCTGTCTTTTTCAGTGTTCCCTGCCATAAGCAATGTGTATTGCTTCTGAGAGTCGGATTTGAACATTTCAGCTATGTAGAGGAAAAAATAAACCAGCCCAAAGTCTGTATTCTGCTTCCATTGGCTGTAGGGTCTTATTAGATCTGATTAGAAATAAACCAGTTAATTTGCCTTTAGTGTATGATCCATACATTCTGTGCTGCTTTTGTGAATAAAATTAAACTGCTCTCTTTATAGTTAGAACACTGTAGAAATACTTCTCGTCTAACACAAGTGGATCAACCCTTTCTGTGTGTATGTATGTGTGTACCTGCAGGTATATACAAATGAATCTCACTTTATCTGTCATGGTAGAAATGCAGACTCACTCGGTTTTGCACAGTGCCTACCTGTTGACTAACCCTTATTTTGAGGACACTTGGTACACTTAAGTGATTTAGGATTTGTGCTGAGGTGACTCGTCACCCATTGTCATTTGAGTAAATTCAGCACATGTCATAGTGTAGCTTCCAAAAGTTCTCATGGGAGCAGTTTACTCTCTTTGAAGTCACTGAGCCTAGGAATTAAAAAGTTTGGCAGAGCATACAGGGTAACTGGCTTAGAAAAACCCTATCTAAAAAGTGATAGAAACATCCATATCCCAATTAAGGTAAAAAAACCCCAAACAAAACCAACAAAAACAACCAACCAAACAAACCAAAAATCTAGATTGCATGATGGGTATTGAAGGTAACAGCATGAGCAGAGACGTGTGTTTGGTATCATCATGTTTCTCTTAAAACCAGAATTCAGTAATGTACAATGCTTCCTTATCTTTAACAAGTCATAAACAGGTAATACAATTTTTTAGAATTTAACTCTGGGGAGGTGTACAGCAGCAAATTATTAGTGGTTGTAGAATGATTTGTAAGCAAATTTTTGGACCTTTCATCTGTTGACATTTCCACCAGTTTCAATGAGAGTTCCATATAGAAGAGCCATACAAAAACTATTCTATAAATATAAAAGTGGAACTATAGTATCAAATTCCTTGACAAAACTGTATAGATACAGTCACACTTCAGATATCTATATACTTTTTTTTTTTTCTTCCATAGATTCAGTGACTAGGAAATCCAGTGATATCATATATGAAGACATGGATTGCTTGAAAGCAAGTTTGTAGTAGAGTGTTCGGGATTAGGCAATAAAGCTGAAAAAAATGGTGTAATAGCAAGGCTACATACAGTGCTGGTACAAGTTCTGGTCTTATAGATTTTTATCTTGTTGGCCATTTGTGATGCTGCCTAAATAGACTAAAGTAGGCCAAATAAATTCAGCCAGATTACCTAGAAAATTGTGTTCAATTTTTTTCATGTATAGAAGTGCTTTTTTTAAAAAAAAATAAAAAAAAAGAAGCGGGGATTGGGGAGGAGGAGGCATAGGACTCAAAACCACTCAAAAAATCTGTGCTTTAACAAGAGTTTTTCCTCAATTACCCAATGCAGAACAGTTTGAAAAGAAAAGTGCAGTCACGTAAGCGAAATGCAATCAACGTTCAAACCCCAGTAGGTTTGTCTGAAGTTATTGTGAACTGTCTCATTCTTACGTTTGCTTTAAGGATGTTCAAGTGAATTGTTTTGGCCTTTGAGAGAAAATTAGTTTTGGGTTTGATTGTAAATCATAAGATCTTTCCCTCCTCATGATTAATGAGATAATCTTAGATCACTAAATTAAGCAATCATTCAAGCAGCTTTAGAGAACTGCTTTGAGAGTATTGGTAAGTAATTTTTTTCATGGTATGAAGGGTATTTCTAATTACATTAGTAGCTTGAGAAAGGCTGCTCTCTACTTAAGGATGCAGTGTTGCTAATACAAGTTGGTTGTATGTGAAGAAACTTCAGCTGTACTGTGTCACACTGCCTAATTTAGAGCAACCAGTTATAACTCAAATTGATTTCAGAGTCCCATATTGCCATTAAAAGGCAATTTCACAGTTGCAGTCAGTGTTGATCCTCATATTTTATTTATTATGCAATCTCTGAAGGCAACAGGAAGGGAAGCATACAGTTCTGCCAGGCCACTTGAGCTGCTTTCATACTGTCTTTGGACAGTATGACTAGATTCTGTGATGTACACAGATTTGGTCCTCTTGCATTGCCATTTGCAGGTCCAGCCAGTAACAAGGTTGAGCAGTCTTTAGAGAAGCAGATGGGCATGTGCAGAGCACAGCCATACCGATCAAAGCAGAGAGTCTGAAAGCAGTGCCATCATTGCTTTATCATCTCTATCCTTTTCTGCTTCATAATGTTTGTACATCTGGGTGATTAATTTATTACTTTTCCTGTCTTTTGCTTTTGATGAATTGTTCTTGGATATCTGTATATTCCACATATCCTTGCAAATTTTGTATTTATTTCAGTTCAAAAGTAGCCTTTCAAGGCAGCTAACAGTCTTTTTGCCACACTGGGATGTCATGTGTTCATGTCCAGCCTCAACAGAAATGCACATCTGTGCAGGACTGTAGATCCCAACAGCTGGAACATGTTTACATAAATGTTAGCTTTTACTACTTCCCTGTCAACATTTTGGCTTGTTGTCCTAGGATGTTGGTTACCATGGTTCTGGATTTCTACACCTTATTTCTAACAGTTTTATACATGCTATGATCAATCTGATGGGGTAAAGAAACTGAAATTAAGAGACTACTCTTTTGAATTGCCATGAATTTTCTGTCTTTTCCTGAAGTTATATCAGCTATGTATCAGACGTCTAAGAAAAATGACAAGTGAGATGCTGGCATCCTTTATTATTTTAGCTTGGGAAAGCAATACATGAACAGCTTTCTGTTTAATTTTGTTCAATGAGGTCCTTTCAATCTGATTTTTTTTGTCTGTCTTGGCGGAAAGGGCCTGTCATGTTGGCCCGATGAATTACTGATGGTGTACAGTATCTGATAATTTATGGTTGATTTAATCCTTATTTATTAGACATGAAATACTAGATAAATGCTTTAATAACATACAAAACTGAAATGAAAAAACCAAAACCAAAATAGTAGTTTCATTTGAGTTAGCTGCCTTTGGTAGCTATCTTGTTTGACTCCATAGTAGCCTACTATTATTGCCAAAAATTTCTGAAAGAGAGGAACGCAGTAACCGGGTCTTTAAATATGACAGTCAAAATACTGCAGTCCCAAAATTTTTCTCTGTGTCTTATTGGTATTCGCCCCTTTTATTTGTAACTTGTAAGTGGCTGTATCATAAGTTTTGTTTTCATATTAAAAATAAGTGAAATGCAGTCTTATTGCTTTTCCTAATGCCTCCTTAGAATGTTAATGTTGTCTAATGATGTGCTCCTAGTCTTATAAGAGCTAGGCAAGTGAATTTGAAAAATTCACCAGCAGACCAAAGTAGTGAGTGCTTGTAATTGCTCACCCTGTGAGCAAGATACACTTTTATTCAGTAGAAAACTTCAGAAGCTCAATGAGTTTAATTAAAATGTATGGAAGAATAAAAGTGAGATTTAAAAGGCAGCAAAAGTGGAGGAAAACAGAAATAGAAGTAATACAGGGAACTGCTAAGAATGTGTTGCAAACTTTCAGGAAAGCGTTTTTAGGTAAATTATTGAGCATCAACACAGGACATCTTTAGCTGCAGACCAGGAGTACAAACACAGCTCTTGCACTCTCATGCTTAGTACTAATTCCCAAGTTTCTTTCATTGCAAGCGCATAAAATATTTTCCTTTGATATGACAATTTCAAACCAGCATGCCTAGATGGAACCACCTGAATCATTCCTGGGTGAGTTGGATAAAGAAGCTAGTAGGTTGGTTTAGGGAATTTTTTAATTCCAACCCCTAAGTTGAGGCAGCAGCATATCCTATTAAAGATGGTGGGAGCTTCAGGTATTACGTGTCGCTGGGGACTGAATTCCTGTCTAGGTTCGTGTGTCCTAGTGTGATTTTCTTGTTTTGTGGGTGTTCAGCATTATAGTCTATGCAGAGAAACAAAGAAAGAAATCAAAACCGAATGGAAGATGGTCTGTTGAAACAGCATGTATGGTAGTCTTTCCAACTAACTAAATCCAATGTTTGGGTATTTCTCCCTCCCCTCTATCCTTAATCCCCACCCCCAATTTAGGAAGAAATTGCTCTCTGACTGTGGATAGGAAAATCTGAAATTTTACATATTGTTTATAAGCTCTTGGATATAAAAGGGGTTACGACTGCTAGTGTCAACAATAAAAGCTGAAAGAATTGATTGTTGTTCTTTGTAGAGGATCTTTGTATCCTCTGTCAAACACAGAGACAGACAGGATCAGAAGGAGTTGCCAGGGTTATAAAGCTGTGTTTTAAACCAAAACTTGAAAATACTAATTATAGCTAAGACACAGAAGAATGAATATTAATTCATACTGCACTTCTAAATCTTTGCACTAGAAATCCAGTAAAAGTATGCAGTGGGTAGCTACTCACTTCTTTGGGAAAATGGTTGCCTTATTACCTTATTTACCTTATTACCTTATTATACCCTTATTTGATGATCTCTGGGTTCAATCCTGTGGTCACTTGGGCAAAATGAAGTTTTTCCATAAATGTTTATTACTGCATGCATGTTTTTTAAAAGACTCTTAACTGATGTTACATGCAATCCTGTGATGTCTTGTTGATACGGATAGAAAAGGCTAATGTAAAATGTATTAAGTATGAAAAATAATAATTCAAAGTAGTCATTCAGTATCACAGTTTATTTTGTGATTCGGAACTAAAGTTATAGGTAGTAACAGCTGTCGAGTCATCCAATTTGTCTGTGAAATACTAATTTGAATGATGTAGAAATTTTCCATGGTATCAGTATCAAACCCTAGACAGGCAATTTTGCTTATATTCCAAATCCTACACTATAAATCTTATTTAGGTTGTGTTTGAAAAGGAAAGTAGGAAAGAGCAAAGAAAAAATAACAAAGTAACAAGATTTTATATAGGTAAACATGGAACTAGGGAACAAAAACTTTACTAAATAAAGTAAATAAAATTCTGATGTCTCTGGAGATAACTAATAGATAGTAGGGTAAGAGAAAAAGCAGCACTTCAGGTAGCAAAACACTGAATCAAAACATACACAGGTGAATAACTAAGCCTGTATTTAGACGATTAAATGCTGTCTCTTTGTATACTGCATATATGAAGATCTGAATATAGCTGCCATTGACATTACAAAAAAGTGAAGTTCTCAAAATGTCCCAGAAGCTTTTAGAGATGAACAAAGTGGCAGGTGATAAAGGTTCATAGATATATGTCCAGCTGTAGAGTTTTTTAATTTTTATTTGGCTTTTAAAAACTTCCGCATCTTTAGGCTTCACAGAGAAAGAGGAAGATTAGAGTGAAATTCTGGCTTCTGTGAATTTCTATAGATACAGAATATGTAGATATAGAATCCCAGTTTGCTTTTTCTTGATGCCATATATGGTCTTTTAAGTAAAAAAATAAAAAGTACGAATTTCTATCTTGCAATGTTTGGTTTTTTTTCTTTTTTTTCCTGTTATTTGCAAATTAGGTAAATTAGTGAAGTTACAGGGAACCCATGCTAGAAACGAGAAAGGTCATTGTTTAGTGTTAACTTATGATCTTTTTGTTTCAATCCAAATTTAACCAGAAAATAAATGTTTTGATTTACTCCTCCCACACACAGTTATCAAATAATTCTTTCTTCACTCATGCAGAATTACAGTTATACAAAGTAATTGGAACAGGTTTGGGTGCTACAGGTATTGTTTTTGCATCTGCTGTGATGTTATTCAGCGCTCTTTGCTGTGAAGGTTTGAGTTGGGCAATTTTTTGAAAACGATTTACAAGGTAGAAGTATGCTCCCATTTCCTGGTCTGTGCTGACTTTCCCCTCCCCTCTTGTGTCTATGTATATGTGTGTGTGCATTAAACTGTGACAGTAACTGTTAGAATCTGGCCACAGATACTATTTGGTGATAGATGAAATGTCATAGGAATTAATATAATGGGCTATTTTAGATTTGTATTCAGATCTTCACTTTAGGTTACTAAGTGACTTTGTACAGAGTTCCCTATGTTGTTTGTTGTTATGGCAGTGATGATTTATCATGATCTTTCAATCTTTCTCTGGCGCTGTCTAGTCATACGAATAGCTGTCAGTGGATTTTAGGTAATGATAGTGAATTTCCTCAATTGCTTTAATATATGGAATTTAATAATATATGCTAAAATGGCTTGGTTTACTGACAAGTTGTATGACACTTGGGGGTAGAAAAGCCTATGTCCCCTTGCTATAGATATGTAATTTTTAAAGGAGAATATTGGTTAGGCAAAAGGTTAGGGGTTAGAGTTGGAAAATATTTCAAAGCAGTTCATCTTTCTTCCAAATTCTTTCTTAAAGCACACAAACATTTAACTCTGTCAAAATGCAAATATATCAACTACTGGACTCCATCTGAGAACATGGCAGAAATGGTTCACATTGGTAGTTGCTTGGTGTAGGTTACTCAGCCATGTTCCTGGTCTTAATTCTTTTAGTAGTTATTGGTAATGTTTTGAATTCTCTGCTGAAAAACTCATAAATGTTATTGTGTGTAAAAGGCTTTACTGTTTCTTTTCATTTAAGCATGGTTAAATGTTGAACTGAGGAGAACTGAGTATCAGCTGAAGGAGCTGGCTTGCAAAAAACCCCAGATTATCTTCTCAATATTTTATGTTTTTCAGTTGTCAACGCTTTTTTTTAACAGTACTACAGCACCAGAAACCTCATAGAAAGGCTGTTGCCTACCTCTTAAAGGAAGACATGTCTTTGTATACATCTGAGATGTATTTTAGCCTTGTTCAAGCCATGTTACTAACATGGTCATAGACATCTTTGCTTTGTCTCTGGCTGTTTACTCTAGTATGTTTTTTTCATCATATCCTTCAGTCTTGTCCGTTTCAGATTCTGTTTATTTTCTCTGGAATCCACTTTCCTTTTTGCAGTGGGATTTTTGTTCTAAATTTTTGTAGTGTATTGTTTCCTGTTGGCATTGGTGACACTCCCTTTTAATTTTTTTTTTTTATCACCTGTAAAATTGATATCTGGTTTGTTTTACTTGATAAGCTGCTTTAAATGATGAAGTTAGGTTTAAGCTATCTACATCATATCTACATATACTTAGCTAACCCATTACAGTTTTGTTCAATGATGTAATAGAGTCCTTGTCTGATGGCTTCTCTGCAGTGGTGAGGAATCTTAAGAATAAATGAGAAAACTGGAGAACTGTTCCTTTCTGTGTGTCTGATGGAAGAGGTCTGTGTTGTTTGAAGAAATAAATAATACAGCCTGAAAGAGTTAATGTTGGTTTCCTTATGAGTGTACAATAGGGAATACACTATTAGGAGCACTAGTTTATTAAATAATAAAGTATATTTAGGAACAAATATGTTCCTCCCAGAACCCTCACCAGGAGTGTGATGCTGGTTTATATTAGACCAGTATCTTTACTGTTCAATAAAGATTCATCTGATTTAATCTTCTTTTTCCATTTTTACACTAACTGAGATTTGAAGTCTGTTCTGACAGGCTGCTGAGGTGAGGTGTTCTCAGTATTGTACATTTTGGCTTGCCAGATGTAGCATTAATTTTTCTGACCTTCCAAGTTTTTTGTGCCTTCATAAAGCATGAATTGTACAGTGAATTTAGATGGTAATTTACTTAATTGACCACAAGGCTTTCTGCTGCTAATATTTATGTAAAGATAATTTATTTATGTCAACTATATGACAAATGCTGGATAAATATTTTTGAAACCGTTGGCAAACATTGCCATTAATAATCAGCTTTCACTATACTGATTTTTGAGCTGTGCTAAAGTTTACTTTTGATATGAATTCAGGTGAGCCTAGATATGATAAAACAGGAGCAGGAATAATATAGCAGCACACTTGATGTGTCAAATAGAACATCTTTTTGACCAAACAAGCATTTAATTTTTATAATAACAGATGATTTGTGATCATTTTTGATTAGATAAGGGACAGCAGCAGAAGCTAATGCTGCTCTGAAAGGCAGAGAGATTAGTAGGTTTATTTTGACGAGCTGTATTTGCTGTCTGGTTACAAAAGTTGTGTTTTGCTTTGTTGATATTACATTGCCAGCAGGAGGGAATAGATTGCTGTCTATTGTTAGAGCTGGATGCAAATTGTACTCATTACAGTTGGAAAAAGCCATTCCTTTAGAGTCTTAATGTTTCATGAAATTATACTAGTTTTTGATAGGATTGTAAGGACAATGGAGAACACCTTTTAAAAAGCTTTAAAAGGTCATGTATCAACGTCTTTTAAAAGAAGCTTGGAATTTTGTATAACACAACTCTTCATTTTAGCGCTCTCTATTACATAAATCAGAAAGTTACCACTGAAATTGAATACTTTATGAGGCCACTTGCAATGGTTTCTTTTGGAATACCTAGTTTCCTAGTTACCTGTAGGAAGTATTTTGAGACTTCTGGATTTTGTTCTTAGCTCTGAGGGACGTTGGGCAGGAAGAACAATGGCTATCAAAGAGATACGCAGAATAATTTATGTTAACTCACTTTATGCGAACTAAGGTTGCAGATAAAGTGCCACATCCTTCTTTGACGCAAACGAGCACTGCACAATATATACTCTTACATACTCTGAGTTAGATTCATTCCTACTAAAGCTTACAGAATTGTGTACTTACGTGTTTTTTAAATTCTTTTTTATCTTAAATCAAGTGGGGATATTTCAGCAGCAATAATGATTATGTAGTTTGGTTTTGCTAAGCTGTATGTCAGGGTGTTTCTTGATTTTGAGCTGTTGGTTTCCACTTTTATTTCCTCTGTTAGCTCTAATGGAGAGGTGGCAGAGAGAACTTTTAAAACCTCACTCAAATCCAAATGGTACATTTGTGGAAAAATCACATATTTAATGTCATTTATGCCTATAATGAAGTTACGTCATTAGAGGACAAACTTGGTACTCTTGTATAGAAGTGTTGCTTTCTGACCGATACACAAGATTAATTTCTAGCTATACAGGAAGCAATCTATTTACCATTTTTTAGTAAAAATTATGATCGGCAAGCACTAGGAAAAATAAGATTTAGACTCCACAGCTAAAATACCCACATTTCTTTAGTATATTTGTCTATTTGGGGAAATCTTCCCTGAATTTCCAGCTGATGCAGAGAAACAAATGGAATATATGTGCAGCACAGAACACCATACAAATAAATATGCTAGAAATAGCTGATAAAGTGAGCTCCAGCCTTATAATGAGAAAAGCACCATCTTGTGTTGTGGGGGAGAAAAAGGTGGCTCTTCAAGAGGACCACATTACTTTTCTTCACTACAGGAAAGAAGTGTTTGGAATGGTAGACTAATATGATGAGAATGAATTTGGCACCTGTATTATTTGAGAGAGCTGTGAAAGCACAGCAGCATAGCCTTTTTGATATGGGAAAAAGTATGTTTCCTCTTTCAGCTAGGTTTCCAATTGTTCTCAGAAATTCAAACTGCATAGAGAAGATGCAAGACGGAAGAAGAGACTTGGAGGGTCAGTGGAATGGGGTTTCAGAAGCAGAAGGTCCTGTTGTCCATTTAGTAACACAGGTTCCTATTCTATGTCTTGCTTGACACAAGGAGTTGTGTAAGGCCCATCCTTCATTTCAGGAGTGAAGGAACATCATCTGTTCCCTTGATTTGCAGCATCATCCTACTACAATATTCTGCTGTTGCTTTGAGTGAGGGCAAATGCTTGCAGTGTTCCTTGCCAACCTTATCCTGATCAATTATGTGCAAATACTCTTGCAGAATTTGAAGCTCTACCTCTGAGACACAAGCAGTTATATGAGAATTTCACATTTTAAAAATAAAACAGTAGTCAAAGTGTAAAATAGAAAATGCATACACAGATGCAAACAGTAGAAGTCAGATATATATTAGAAGATGACCTAACTGTTCTTGTCATCAGGACTACTTGTACGTGCTCAATTTGTCAGTGTAGGAAATGAGATTGTTCTAGAAAAGATTTTTTTTAACTGCTATTTTTTAAACTCAACAAAGATCTCATGGTTTTATGTCATAGAAAACAAATATATACACATCAAAGTGCTAGAATAAGTAGTCCAAGAAGCATTAAGCAGCTAATCTTCGTCTGAATGAGGAAATAGAGAGTCTATCTATTAAATTTTTAAATAGGACTTAATAATTGTGCTGCATGGTTTGTTGTAAAGACAGGATTGCAATCCAAGAGAGTACTGACAACTTAGATAAATGAAGAAAAGTCAAGTCCAATTGAACAGAGACAAATGTGAAGTTGTGTGTTCAGGGTAACTCTTCAGATAAAGACTGGAAAGAAACAAAGTAGGCAACAGATCTGCAGAAGAGTTTGACAGTTTGGAATGGAAACAACACCAGGATGTCATTAACACTGAAGTCTGTATTAAAAGTAATAATTATAGGCAATTATTTATCAGAAACAGAAGGATATTGTTGAACTTCTGGGGGAAGGATGGATGAACTGTCATATTGAGTTTCCTTCCAGGTCTGTTTTTTTATGAATGTCTGACTGAAATCCTTTCAGCTTGTGCCTGTCTGTGAAAATCCTACCATACTGTAGGCAGACCTATGGAAGAGTAAGAAATATATATAGCTGACTGTATTTTAACACCTATTACATTGCTGTAACAAATTGACTGGGAAGAACAGCAATTTACTAATGCTAATAGATTTTGAGATTCTTTTCTTTTTTTTTGTTAACACTTACTTGAAAATACAAAAGTAATTGATTCAACAGAATGAATGTGTATACTTCCAGTGTTTGCTGAGATTTAATTTTAATGAATTTTTGGACTTTGCAGCAAGACCCAGATTTGCATATATTGTCCTTTGTTGGTGTTTTCACTTTGCTCTTTACCTAAGAAAGTTTTTACTTTAACATTGTGTAGTACTTCTTTTATTTTAAATTGGATTTAAACATGTTAGTGTTTTCTATTGCAGCATAGCTACATTAAAATGACCTTTAATTGCTTTTAATTGAGCAGTACAGTAAAACCACTGATGTCCTAGCAATCACTTCAGAGAATAGAATAACACTGTTAACTTTAAAAAACCTTCAAACTTTTTGCGTGATTTTGAATCAATCTGTCTCCTTTTGGTAAAGCCACCCTTCACTGGCTTCTGTCAGATTGCTCAGTGCTGTTTGATAAGGTAAAGCCAGATATACCCCTGTATTGTACTGCCACTCTATCTCAGTCCTCATCAGTATTGACCTTTTCTTGGAGAAGGCGTATCTCACAGACACCACCACTCCTCCTGTGTTTTGTGTTTTTAGCAGATATATCTTGTATTACACTGGCAGCGCTGACTCGTTTCATTTTTCACCTTCACTATGCTGCGGTTTCTTCCAGATCACTGAAGGCAAAATGGGAGTGTGTTTAAATCCCTGCATTGCTGCCTCTCTTGCATACAATTTGCCTTTTTGTTTTTTTTCAAAACTTCAGTGTCAACAGGTTGCAAACTGTAAATCCCTGCAGCAACCACAGTAAAAGTTAATAGGAAAAACTGAAGAGCAGTGAGGCTGAGACTTTTCTTGTCCTATCTCAGATTAACAATAATGGTAGGTAAAGGAGCTCAAAGAATAAGCAAAGCTGCACAAAAATACTGGAAGCAAAGAATACAGCATACATATAGTGTTAATAAATAAATAAGCAGCAGCAAAAAAGTAGTAGAATCTCTGGTACTTCCAGAGGAGGGGGAAATAAGCATGAAGAAACCAGATGCTGGAAAGCCAAGCTTGTGCATGGCTTTTGCTTTACCAATTAAACTGTCTTTATCTGAACACATGAGTTTTCTCACTTTTAGCCTTCTGATTCACTCTTCCATCCCACGAGGGGCAGGAGGAGTAAGCGGCTGTGTAGTGCTTAGTTGACAGCTGGGGTTAAACCATGACACCTTGAGGATGATCTGTTGCCCTTCAACTGAAGAAAGTACTTTCATGTGACATGTTTCTTTTTTTTTTGTGCTACAGCCTTTACAGAAGGAAGCATCATGCGATTTATCTCATGTGTGCTTGGATTAGTTGTAAACCACACACTGTGCCAGTGAACCTATTACAGGATCCCAAACCTTATCTTTGGTAGATTTGCTGATCAAAAGGCGTAGTGAAAAACCCTGCAGAAATGTTAAAAGCTGTACATCATACACTTGACTAGCAAGATGATCCAAATCCTATCAATCTCACCCACCACATTGCCACCACTCCCCCGGCTTTGGCACTGGTATTGGTAACGAAATGTTGAAAATAACTCGTGGTTCTTGTCAGGCCATCAGCTCCACATAATCGTGACTATCCTACTTAAGAAAAAGCTCTGTGATCTTCAGCATCTCGAGTTATTATTCTACTTGCACTATTTTAACATGACAACTGAATTACAATTAAAAACTAAACCCTACTTGCAGTGTACTACAGCTCAGACACACGTGCCACCTGCCTGTTTTCACTCCATTGCTATTTAAAGCCAATTTTTCTACTTGTCTGTTAATCCAGTTTGACAGAGGAGTCTGTGCTGAAAGTCTTTATTTTACCATTGACATCTCTGGAATTGGTTACTCTGAAAATATTTTCATTCAGTTTGAGCTGTGTTAATATTACATCTCCATAAGGCTGTATGATGGCAAATACAGCTGTAACTTAGTAGTCTTCTTCCTACAATGTTCCGCACAAAGAGCAGTGCAACCTTTGGCTTAACAGTTGTTGCATTTCTTTCTCCTCCAGTCAAAATGCCAACATATTCAGAAGGCAAGTAATTTAATTCTTAAACAAGATAAGCTTGCTTTTTGGTTTTTTTTTTTATGCAGAGATAATGAAAGTTAGTTATCTTCAAAAGCTCTCATCCCTAAAGAAAAAGACAATAGTGCCTTGTATCATGTACTTTTTGAACTTCAGCAGAACTTTTTGAAGTAAAAGCCCATCCTGAAAGTGTTTGTGTGCAAGTAAGAGTTGAAGCTGATCTGAAGGATAGACTTAAACATTTGTGACCACAGTATTGTCTATGCAATAGAAGGAGTTTTGCTGGGGTGGAATGATTTTATTACTTTAGTAATTATCAGTTAAAGGAAAGATTGTATTAATATTTTGGTTTTTAATGTGAATATCATCCACAGGTTTTCTACTTTATTAACTTAGTGGATTTCTTCACTTCGAAAAAAGATTGAATTAGATTTTATTAAAACTTCTCTCTTAATTCTTACTGTGAAGAACATGATCACTGCTGGGATTTCCATTTCACACAGTCTGCTGTTATAAAGATATACTTATAATGTAAGAATAATTTGATTCTTTGAAAGTTTTGGAGTTTTTTTGGCAGATGATGAGGCTGTGCATAGATTTGACCCTAAATGCTTGTGACCTAAATGCTTGTAAATATCACAGCTGAAGCTAATTGCTTTGCTTTGTTTTTAAACTATTAAAGTTATGATCTTATAATCCAAGACTGACAATAGATTCTTCTTCTAAAAAGTGGTCAGTCAAAATATGTTGCAAATTTATATGACATTGCAATATTGAGTAACTTTTTAGTTATTAACTTTTATCATGTTGCTTAAATAAAAAAAAAAAAAAAAAAATTGGTAAGAGTTCTCAAAATCCAGTGGCCATAATTTCGTGAAGGATATTTGTTTTGGTGCCTTTAACTTCAGTGAGGGATATACTTTGGAACTGTGCTTACATAAAGTGATCATAAATTCAAATAAACTCTGTAGAACTTCTGCACTGTTTTTACACAGCAATTCATATGAGTCAAGTTCCTCAAGTTTTAAACAAGGGTTTGCTGTAGTTTAGTTCGCTTAAAAGTTTACTTGAATCAAAATAGCTGTAATGTAGTTTGGTGAATTAAACTGAATTAAGGACATTAATTACAGAATCAATAATTCTGTAATTGTCATAGAATCATAGAACAGTTTGGTTTGGAAGGGACCTTAAAGATCCCTAGTCCCAGGTCCCCTGCCATTGGCAGAGACACCTTCTGCTAGACCAGGTTTGCTTAAAACCTGGTCGAACCTTGCCTTGAATATTTCCAGGGATAGGGCATCCACAGCTTCTCTCGACAACCTGTTCCAGTGTTTTGCCATTCTTCACAAGGAAGAGTTTTTTTCTTGATGTCTAATCTAAATCTCCCCTCTATCAGCTTGAAGCCATTCCCACTTGTCCTGTCACTACATGTCCTTGTAAAAAGTCCCTCTCCAGCTTTCTTGTAGGCCCCCTTAGGTGTTGGAAGGCTGCTATAATGTCTTCCCTGAGCCTTCTCTTCTCCAGGCTGAATAAGCCCAAATCTCTCAGCCTGTGTTCGTTTTGAAAGCTCTTAAACACAGCTGTGCAAAGATGAAGCCATTCTTTAGATACACAAACACATTCAAGGAATTATTTTGTTGTAAAAGCTATACTAATAATGACAGTCTTACATTTATATTTAGTTTGCTGGCATGCTTATGCAAACTTTAGCAGAAAAGTTTAACTGCATGGGGTGTTACTGTATAGTTTCAGCAGTTAAATTGGTATTTACAGAAAAAGCTTGGTGAGGGGACCAAAAGACTTCTTGATTTGCATAGACTGGTATTCGAAATACTAACTTTGTTTCCAAGACCAAAAACATTTGCTACACCAGTCTGACAGCTGCTAAATGTCGTTTTAATGATAACATTTTTTGGTTTGGTTTTCATTAGAGCTGAAAGAGTTTGCTATGTATATCTTAATTATTGAAAGGAGAATTTATAATCTGTAAGGCCCCAACTAAACAGACTGCTTTACACAATTAAAGAATAAAAAGAAAAATGTTCATTTTGTGGCATGTTAGCAAAAGTGCAAAGATTTTCCTTTTCAAACCCAGTTAATCTGTAGTAATGGGGAATACCACCCTAGGGTGTAAGGGAGTGCCTAGATAATGGAAAATCTGATGGTTTTAGCAGTCATGGGATAATGGTTGGACTTGATGATCTTAAAGGTCTTTTCCAACCTACTTGATTCTATGATTCTAAATCTACTGAGAGATTTTCACAAGTAACCAAAGTTCTGGAAGAATTGATTAAGATAAACATTAGGTTGTTTTAGCACTCAAAAATATGAGATTTTTCTGTACCCTTTGGAATAAATTTAAAGTAAGCAAAGAAGGTAACTGCATTAAAAAAAAATAATCCTGACTTTAAAAAAGTGTCTGTTAAAGGTTTCAATGCTGTCTTACTTTCTTTAATTACCGTCATTTCTGTAATGATCAAGGAAAATTATTTGCAACTGTAGAAATGTACTTTCTAAGTAATTCTTCTGTTTAAGTATTTATATGGCTTTTGACATGCATTCTGTTGCTTAATATCGTTTAATTAATGTTAACTAACCCCTTACATCATGTATGCATGAAATGTTTAGAAAGGTTGACATGTGATGTTCAGATCAGTGATGCAGTAAAAGTTGATTGCTTGGAATGGACAGTTACATCAGGGTGGAGGTGGGGGAAATGTGCATTTGCCAGTACTTACTTTGACAAAGTCAGAGTAATTTGAGCCTTAGAGAGATTTTAGATGTTTTGATAACACAGTTCCAGCATCTTGAAATCTGGATGCCTGTCCCATAATTTTAGTTGTAATCAATTAGTGATATAAGTGGTTTATATTGATTACAATCCAGTAGAAGCATCCAAAGTTAACTGTAGCAAATCTCTTCTGCCTTGCAAAGGAGGGAATCAATAAGCAATCCCTTTCTAGATATTTTAGGAAATAAAATTGGTACCTTCAGAATCCACATCAAACAATAGTATGCCAGGAATTACTCTTCCTTGGAAGCCCTAGAAATATTAAAACTTTGTGTGTAATTCTTGCTCACGACTCAACAGCCTAGCATTTTGTTTGCTGTTTATGAGTTATCTGTCATTGAGCCATTTATGTACAAAACTCATAATCATGAGTGAAGTCACACTCTGAAGCATTTCAGGTCACCAGAGAAGCTTTGGAGTTAAAAATAAGAATTTGTATACAGTAAAGAATTAGTGACTTTATTTTAGGGGCTGGTGTTTGTAATAAATACCAGTATTTACTAGAAGTATTTACTTGTTTTTAATCGTAGAATACCGGGTTGAAGGGACCTTAAGAATCATCTGGTCCAACCTTTCTTGGCAAAAGCACAGTCTAGACAAGATGGCCCAATATCCTGTTCAGCTGAATCTTAAACGTGTCCTATGCTGGAGAATCCACCACGTCCCTGGGGAGATTATTCCAATGACTGATTGTTCTCACTGTGAACACATTTTTTGTCTTATGTATAGTTGGAATCTCCCTGTAACTCCTGCCCATTAGCCCTCATCTTTTTCATTGGACTTCTTGTAAAAAGGCAAGCTCCATCTTCTTTGTAGCCATCCTTTAAATCCTGGAGCATGGTGAGAAGTTCTCCCCGAGCCTTCTTTTCTCAAGGCTAAACAAACCCTGTTCTTTCAGCCTTTCCTCACATGGCAGGCTTCCTAGTCCTTTGATCATATTTGTGGCCCTTCTTTGAACCCTCTCCAAACTGTTGATGTCTTTTTTGTAGAGCAGGGACCAAACCTGAACACAGTATTCCAGGTGTGGCCTGACAAGCGCTGAGTAGAGTGTGGTAATGACTTCTTTATCTTATGCCCTGGTTAATGTAACCCTGCATCCTGTTGGCTTTCTTTGCTGCAGCTGCACACTGTTCACTCATATTGAGCTTCTTGTTCACCCCCATGTCCCTCTCCATAGAGCTGCTCCAGAGCTGGGTAGATCCCAGCCTGTGCTGCACTCTTGGATTGTGTTTTCCCAGGTGCAAGATCTTATGCTTGTCCTTGCTGCATTTCATGAGGTTCTTGTTACCCCAATCTTCCAGCCTATCCAGGTCATCCTGTGGCAGGTCTAGTGGTAGGTCACCAGTTTGAAAAGGAGCTGTTTACCAGCACCCCCTGGTTCCCTGCCCACTGCACATACCACTTGTCTGGACCACAATTCATCAGCTTCTCTAGGAGGAGTCTGTGGGAAACTTTATTGAGAGCCTTGGAGAAATTCAGGTAGACAGGGGCCATTAATACTTTCCATAACACTGCGAAGTGTGCAGTATTATACATGTCTCACCCTGCATGGTGTATATATATTAAAGAAAATGTAAGGATGGAAAATGGAAGAGGCTTTTCAATAGTTACTTGCTACACAATATATGTATTTATTTTCATTTTTCTGATAGCCCCAGCTTTGAGAAGTTGCAAGACTTAATAGATTCACTGAAGTGATACGATGAAGATCTTATCTGTTAAATTTACTTATTTTAAATTTTATCAATTACCTCTGGTGCTTGCAGGGATTGAAATATATACCAGATATAAGGCAAACTCTTCAGCCTCTGTGCTTTTTTACAGTAGCGTTGTGCTCAGTAACATGTATGCCATTCATATCCTTATTGCTTATGACCTTACACTCATTGCTTATAAATGCTTTCTTTAAGTAAAGGTTCTATCTTGGCTGCCAGGTACAGTTCCTGTGGCAGAGATTTTTGTGGATACATAGAAAGCTTTACTGTCCAGTCCTTTAAGATACGTCAGTTTCTAGCCGCACTAGAATTTACCGAAAGGAAAGTAATCTTGTCTGGAGTGTATCACTATTGGTTTTTTTTGTTTGTTTTTTTTTTCCTCATTGCAACAGTGATGACAGATTTAAGATTTCTGCTACATAAAAATGGTTATACTTTGCTGTGTGTTTCATTGTCTAAGTCTGATTTTCATATTTTAAAGATAATGAGCTAGAGCAGTGACATGGGTAACACATATTTTTTAAACATGGTACTCAAATCTGCAATCAACAGCAGATTCAGGTGCAGCTATGATTACATTTGTGAAGGTTAGAAGCTTGAAGAGTATCACAGGAGACTTAAGGATGTTTTCATTATGAAAGCAAGAAGGCTAATACACTTTTTTCAATAGCTACTTTAACGATAGGGACCATCATATCAAAACATGGTCATTTCCACAGTGGTCCAGATGGGTTTTACAGGAGGCATTGACTTTTACAGGAGGCATTAAGCAAATGTTTGAGTGCTATATTAAATTGTTTTATTTCTCTGGGTGATATGAAATGAATACATCAGCATACTGCTTGATGTGCTCTTGCATTGTATGATTGCACTTTTCCTTTCCTCTTTTCCCAAAAAAGAAAAAAAAAAAAAAACAACCCCACAAAAAGAAAACAATTAGTGCCTGCCCATAGCCCATTTTAAGTTGCAGTTGGTATGTGTGATGTTTGCCATATTATGGGAATGGAACGTACAGAAATGAAAGGAAAAGAAGGTGTTCAGAACAGCAGTCCTTTTCAGAAACTGCCTTCAAGACCTTGCGAAGATACAGAGCTGCCCTTTTCTGTTACAGGAAGAAGTGTGGGAAGAAATTACTTCCTTTATTCATAGAGGTGTTGTAATAATAAATACAATGAAAGCGATGGTACTGCTATGGTGTGTTTCTAATATATACTTAACACAGTGGTGTTAGAGGTTAGTGGTTTTAGAATTTAAGGGTGTGAATATATGATTCTTAATAATTTTATTTCTTTGTTGTGTGATTTGGGATTTGAAGGTGTTTCTCAGTTTTCATTGTGGTTTGTTTTGGAAAGTAAAGTGAACATGCTTGAGTTTCAAATTTTTTTAATTCAGTTAAACTAGCAGCAGTATTGCTGTAAGACAGCCCTGCCACGTACATGCTTATTTCAGATGCTCTATCCAGAGATTTCTGCTCTGATGAGGTAAGGGGACAAACTCACTACAAAACATTGGGGGGAAAAAAAACCCAAAATGAACAAAAAAACACTCCTCATCCCCCCAAAAAGAAACAAAACCCACCCACCCAAGACTCCAACAAAAATCTCTTTAGAAATGCTTTTTAAATGAAACTGTTGCAGATTTTGATTACACCCATTTCTTTTTAAAGCAAAGCACACTTTTTCCTACTTCTATGATTGTTTTATGTGCGCTTATTTAAATAATAGGGTAATGTCGCAATCAAGATCATCTATTGTGATGAAGGTGTCATTGTGTTCTCCAGTAATCTGTTCCAGTAGCCTGTCCTTACCATTAGAAGGTTTTTACCCTTGCATTTAGCTGTAATATGAGCATACTCATTCTTTAAAATCCTTTTATATTTATGCAAAATCACACATCTTAGCCATAAAGTTGGACTTTCAAAGACTGTATTGCAAAGTTGTCTAGATTCTTCTTTTTATCATATTTATCCTGCTATCTGTATCCTTAGAAATTCCCTTTGTCTCTGCTCCTTGACTAGCTCAGGAAATAGGCCAATGCAAATCTTATGAAATTCAACGAGGAGAAATGCAAAGTTTTGTGTTTGTGATGGACTAACCTCTGGTAAATGTGCACAGTAAGAGAAAAAGTTATGGTCGTCAGGAAGGTTATGATGCAATATAAAGAAAAGTTTTCTTTACTCAGAAGAACAGGCTACCAGGGAGGTTGTGGATTCACTCTCACTGGAGGTTTTTGAGATGTGCTCAAACAAGCCGTGAGCAACCTGATTAAGCTTAGGGGCTTTCAATGCTCTCAGACCCTTGTTATGCTTGCAAGCGCTTGCCCTCATGGGCACCTTCAACCACCCCAATATCTGTTGGTGGGAGGGTACATCCCAGCACAAGCAATCCAGGAGGTTCCTTGACTGTGTGGAAGACAACTTCTTGCAAGTGATAGAGGAGCCAACAGGGAGAGGCTGGTGGGGAATGGGATGCTCCAAGGCAGCCTTGGCTGCAATGACCTCTAGATGGTGGAGTTCAAGATCCTCAGGGCAGTTAGAAGGGCATGCAGCAAGCTCACTGCCTTGGACTTCAAGAGAGCAGACTTCAACCTTTTTAGGAACCTGCTCACTAGAAGTTGCATTGGGGTAAAGCCCTAGAAGGCTTCACTAAGGGCAAATCATGCCTGACCAATTTGGTGCCTTCTATGATGGGGCTACAGAACTGATGGATAGAGGTAGAGCAGTTGACATCGTCTACCTGGACTTGTGCAAAGTGTTTGACACTGTCCTGCATGACATCCTTGTCTCTAAACTAGAGAGGCATAAATTTGATGGATGGACCACCTGGTCCTTTCCAACCCTAACCATTCGAGGACTCTATGATTCTATAGTGTTGTCCCTGTTTAAGCAGGAGGTTGGACATTACAAGAGCATTTTCAACCCTCGTGATTCAAAATCTCGAATTCAGCATCACAACTGCATGCCTTCTTATGGCATTAGCTGAAGATCTGTTTTGTGTAGAAAGCTGTTGATTTCTTTTCACAAATTAAGTATGTGTGCAATGAAACTCTTGACTACTTTTATAAATTAAAATGTCAGCTTCCTTTCCTGTCTGTAGGTGATGTGGAGAAGCTGAGAAAAAGAAATTAATTTAACCATTGTGGGTTTGTTTGTTTTCTGTTTTTTTTTTTTTTTATTCTGTATCTCTGTGTCATTATGCTTATTTGCTAATGAACGTTGTCATGTGACCTTCCTTGTGAATTTCCTGCAATTGGTAACTTTTACATTGTTCTGGTAGAGTGCTGAGAAATCAGCAGAGTAGTTGGAGAGGCAATTGCTCTGCTAACTCAGGGTAGTTCTCTGTAGGGTATAGAAAGTCAGAAGCAGGCTTTGATTCTCTACTTGAGTGAAGACCTTCTTGCAACAGAAAAATTGCACTGGTTTGAGAATGACCTGCATTACTGAGTGAATAGCTGCTACATTTTGCAGCAGCTAGTCTTTGTGTTTTTTTCTTGCTGCCTCTTCAGCTGTTTGGCTATGTTCCCAAACAAACAGAGCTGAGTAGTGGTGTCTGTGTGTATGAATCACTGAGGCTGGGCCTTTGTAACAGAAGATAAGAAATGGTCTACTAACTAGCCCTCAGCAGGAAAGAATATTGTCTGTAAGTTTATCTCCTTCAATGTGTAAAAGCACTGAGGGAGAGTAAAGGAACACAAGAGATGCCAAGTGAATGAGAAATTGTTGAATGGATACCTCTCATTACAGGAAATACTGAATAAAGATGCATGGGTTCTGTAAAGAGGGGCGCTGTAAAATCTTTACGCAAGTATTTTGCAAGCAGGCAGATATTTAAAGTTATCTAATATATTTGGAGTAGGACAGTGAATTACTCAAATCCAGGACAAACTGATTTTGCAAGTGGAAAAACTCTGGATAAGAAATTAGTATTTCCTTTCAAAATAGATTGAAAGCTTCTTTAACCAGCCTTCTACTATCCTTTTTCTCTAACTAGTTACGTATTGTCAAATGGATGTCCAGTCATCAAAACTTTTTAAATGTGAATATTGCAGTCTGTATTCGGGGTGGGGTTTTTGTTTGTTTTTTTTGTTTGTTTGTTTTTTTGTTACTTTTCAGCAGTTTCTTGATTTATTTTTTTTTTCTTTAATAGTACACATTGGGAAGATGTAGCTCTTCTCTTATACATTTGCTTCTATAAAGATTTAATAAAAATGTAAGCATTTTTTTAAGACAAAGTTAGAGAGACTAGCTTTTCCTCAGTGATTGTAGCTACTTCCCTAGCTGATTTATACATTACTTCAGTTGAATTACAAGAAATCTGACAATGAGTTCTGTACAATGACTCTTAAACCTCAGTAAGTTATATGACTAATGCAACGTGTATCTTAATTATACTTCACACTGAACTTATTTATGGGCTGTGTATTTATTCAGATCTTATTCATGCAAAGAAGCATTCAGATGAGTGTTCAGAATTAAGTCAATGGAAGTACTTGTGCATATGTATTTTCTTAAGTGTTATAGAATTATCACAGCACCTGTTCTATGCTCTTAAATAGATATTTAAGCTACAGATAATGTCTGGACTTTCATGGGACTTCTCACTTCAAGTTTGTTAATTTAATCCATACCGTTATGCTTTGTTTGGCAAAGAGCACTGTGATGCTGTGCAATCAAAATGCCTACATATATTCAGAAGTACTGCTGAATGTGCACAGGGTTGATCTGCATGGTTATAGGACAACAGCTGCACTGTATATCACTCTGTGGCCATATATTTGCATACAGATGTACTGCTGTAATAGCCAGTCATTCTCAGGCTGTTGTGAGAATAGTACTAGTGACCTTCACGCAGTAAAGTTAAAGGTGTGTTATGCTGCTACACAGTCTAAGTTATGAACTTTCAGTATGAATTCGTGTAATGATTTTTTTTAGATCCAAATGCAGATCTTCAAGTCTGGTTTTCTTAAACTTATACTATAGCCCATTTTACAGGTGAGAGTAAGCCCAAAAAGACATGGGAAACTTTCAGCTCAAATCACTAGCTTTTTGGGGAAAGCTTCATATATGCTTAATATGCATAAACTACTCTGACATATACTATTTATGAGTAGATAGTACAGAATCTGTTTTGTCTTCCGCCACATATGCAGCTCGTGGTGATGGATTGTTATGGAGTGCTTGCTTTACCATTAAGCATATACACCTGAGTGCTTTTTTTGACCATTTTGGATTTAAAAAAATAATTTAAAAGTCAGTCATGTATACTGAGAGAGATTAATTTCTGAATTCCCTTACCTAAAACAGAGACATGGGCCAGGATGTACAAAAGGAACTTTTTAGCATCTTTCTCAGAAAAAGAAGATAAAAATCTTTAGAATAGTAGAAATGAACTTCAGGCATACCGAGTGCTTTTAAAAATCTACTGTTTGGATATTGACTGATGTGGAAAAGTTAACATTATGTTAACTATCATTATCAAGTTCAAAGAATGTTATTTCTGTTGGTGTCTAGTGTTCATGGAATAGGCTATTTCTGTATCATATTTTTAATTGTCGCTTTCACAGGATGAGAATAATTTATCTGAATTGCTCAAATATAAAACGAATGCAAAAAATGTTCTGAAATCTGAACCTGTAAAAACCCAAACAAGCCAATAACAAAAAAACCCAAATCAATGATTTTACTGCAAAGGATTTTGTTAGGATATTGTGCTAAATTAGCAAGTATGAACTGAGCATACTTGCCTGCAGACATATGCATCTATTTCTGACTGCTGCAGTTGTCTTTCATTTCATTAGATGTTAAGTGATATCAGTTTATTGCTTTTATTTCATCAAGAGTGATTTAATTTCTGAAACAGTGAATTCTTAAAATACTATGCATAAAAATTCTTTTATGAATATAAGAAGCCACAGTTGTTTTCTTGTTGAAGAATGTGAGGTTGAAAGATCTCTTGTTAAGTAACTGTTTCATAAAAATAAGGGCAAACACTACTATTTACTTGCCATTCAAACTCTAGTTAGATTACAATGTATTAAGTCTCAAGCCATTCAAATGACTTTAGCCCTCGAAAATTGTGCTGACTGACAGCTGGAGGCAACACAGCATATTATGTATCACATTTCTTTATATGCTCCTAACTTTAAAACAACAACTATTACAACTATATTTAAAGTAGCTGTATGCTGGGCTGCTAAGCACTAAGGGGCAAAAACCAGAGTATTTCAATTAAACTTAATACTGTCTTGCTCAAAATGAATTTTTTACTCTGAAGCTCAGTAGAAGTTCTCATAAAATTTTGAAAAAAATATTGTGTATCACAAACTGAAGTCCTAATTACAGTGAAAATGATACCAGTACTGTTTTGATGTATGCTGTGTTTACTCCAAACTAGTTCTAATTGAGAGCCATGTTGGTGCAAAAGTAACAAGTCTATATGAATGAGAAACATTAGCACGAATGTAAAAAATTATGCTACTTCAAGTCCATTTTTAAAGTTTTGTTTTCTTTTTCACCTGTTGTTTCCAACCAAACATAAAGAACATAATCGATGAACGGGCACTATGCTGAAACACGGGAACTTAGCTCTACGCATTCAAACCAGCGTGTGATGATTGTGTACTGGGCTAGACGTCACATGAGAGAACTGCAGTTCTCACTGAGATTTGCTTTGAAGCCTTGAGTAAGTCGCGACCCTTGAGTAGTTCCCGCTGTTTTTCATCTCTTCTAGATTAAAACTCTTGAGGAGGGAAAGAAGGTTGTATGCTAAAATCTTTCTTGATTATCAGTAGAAATTGTTGGTATGTAATATAAACAACTGGCATCTAAAAATGCTGATTGAAATCAGTCTTGCTATCTTCTTACAGCAGATGAGAGCAGTAATTAATTCACCTAGTTTGCATATACAGCTTGCTCTTAACCACAGTAGCTCATCACATGCTGTAATAACCTGAGAACTGAGTAAACATTTTCACGCTCAGTTGACCAGAGCTTCATGCTTGTGAGAGTATATATTGCCAGGAGAACATGTACTAATTAGTTTAGAACTCATCATAGTCACTGCAATGTAAGCATACAGAGCAAGAGACATCATCTGTAGGCTGGACTCAGAACCTGTAACAATTTAATCTGTTCCACAGTCTTCCCATGGATCTTCAAACCTATGAATGGTCTCTGCAGTGGACACTGCTTTAGAGATCCCTGAGTTAGCATATCTTGAATGTGTAAATCTACAGGCAGCAAACTGATGAAGAGATGCCAGTATCAAGGAGCAACAATAACAGTAAATGCAACCTTAATGTGAATGCAAATATAACTGCATTATACATTTGTCTATCAAAAACTTCTCTGAACACTGGTCGTGCGAAAGCCAGAATGCTACATTTGTGACAAGCTATGTTTAGGAGCACTGATGAGAATTTTTCTCCACTCCAGGTTTACACACAACCAGTGTTAACACACTGAAAAGATGACCCTCTTTCTCAAATGCAGAGGCCTTTTATAAAGTTATGTCAGTGTAAGTGAGGACAGACATGGCCCAACAGAAGTGACACTTTCTGGAGTTCTGCATTTTGACAGGATAAATTGCTGCTTATCTTCACGTAACTGCCATGGAATAATTCAGTAAAATAATGCAAGAGGTACTTATACTTGCAACTACTTAGTAAATTAGTCTGTACAAGGGCAAACTGATTAGGCGAATCACTGACTGTAAAGATGCACTGGAATCTGGAGACGTGATTTTATTTTAAAGAAATGAGCAGACCTAAGTTCCTAATAAATAACCTCTGTTTCAGATGTGCGAGGCATCAACTTTCCATGTGAGTGCTTTTCAGACAGTGGGTAGTTCTTGAAGTACTTGTTATCTTGACTTGAGCCAACACTCAGGATACTCTTGCACGATTCTGAGAGACTTGTATCCTCTGAAATCCAGGCAAGCAGAGCAAACAATACCACACTTGCTTGCTGTTTCCAGAATGATGGGTGTTTCTGTGCTGTACTATTGCACAGTCTAGTATACAGTAAAAGCCTGCCCTAAAGAGATGGACACCTAAAACCTGAGTTGCAAAGACAGTCCTAAATTTAAGTATGTGAAATCAGTGGTACTATTCGTTCAGTAACCTATTCTGTAGGTATGATACTTAACTAAAGATTGGACTGTAAGTTTTCCTGGACTAGATGAATAAAGGTAATTGCTTTTTGTAGCTCACTGTTATTTCTAGATGCTTTGAATTAAGCACATTGTAAACAGCAACTTAAATCGAGACTAGACTGATGTACAGCAATCTTTTAAAGCTCAGCAGTGGGGGCATTCTCTGTTGGAGATTCTGCTCTCCATGGTATGCATAATGTAAAGATAGATAACCTAGAGATATGAAAAAAGAAACCAGGGCTTCTGCGTTGTCTGGAGAAGATAGCATGCCAGCTGGCTAAGGAGGAGCTGGAGGAGGAGAAAGAAAATGTTCCTTTTTGGTTTAGTGAAAAGAATTTAAGAATGTGAGGCTTTGATACTTCTTTTTTTGTTTTTTTTTTTTTTTTTCCCCACCCAACTCTTTTATTACCATATAACGTTGTTGCATATCTTCTGATAAAATTTCTTATTTTTCTCTTGAGCTATGGGGTGTGTTTTGTGGGTGAGTGGGGTTTACTGGCTGCCTTGGTTGGGTTTTTTAAACTGAATTACAAAGTATTTCTTATCCAGGGATTTAGCAGAGCTATTTTGCAACTCCATAAACTGGGACCTTAATATGTGTCATAGCTACTCAACACAGTTGCAGCATATCACAAAGAACACGGGAGTAGATTTTATTTTAGGTGCATAAAAGCTAGTGGAACAGAGGTCAAAAAAGCAAGAGGATATTTCAGTTGCAGAGGGCAACCAAAAGGCTGTCTCATGTCTGCTATGCTGGGCTGTGTGCTTGAACCCCATGGGTCACTATGCAAGTGTGATCTATTTTGTTTGTTTGGTTTGTTGATGTTGTTTTAAGTGAATATTTGACAGATTACATATAGTAATTAAGGGTGGCCTGTGCTCAGTATTCATCTTTCATCATGTCAAATAAACAAATATTTACTGCTTCATCAACACAGTTTTATTCCACGCAGGTGAAAATATATGAACAACAATCTACTTCAGAAATCCCAACCAGATGGGTGTAAGACATCACACTTTTCAATATGTGGTAATTTAGATGTTCTGCCTGTAAAAATTACTTTATTGAAACCAATCAGAGGAGCAAAATAATGTTTACACAGGCAACATTGTGTGCTCTTTAAAAGGCATAAATGGCAGTGATTGCTAGGAATATTCTCTGAAATAAATATTGTTGTGTTTGTTGGGTGTTTTTTTGGTTTTTGTTTTTTTTTTTTTTTAATTGGTTGGTTGTTTTTGTTTTTTTGGTGTTTATTTTGTTTGTTTCTTTAAGATTTACCGTTTACTGCCATTTGCATTGAGTTATCTCAAGAACTAGCTTCTCATAAAGAAGTTTCTCTTAAAATATTTATATTATTCTAAAAAACCAATTATTTTTTATTTTGCTTTTGTATAGAAGGGAAGAAAGAAGAATGATTCAGGTCTTGTTGTAGAAAACTTATCTTCCCAAAGTATTACCAAATATATCTCGAATATATTAAATAAGCATAGATAGATTTAATATATCTTAAATAAACTCTTAGTTCGTATCGGTTTCCTTGTAGTTCTCTGTTATTATTTCAGCTACTTGCTTTTCAAGATGCTTGTGGACTGAATGGTTGGAAAACCTTATTATGTTGTTTGAATACCCCAAGATGGTTTTCTAAAACATGGAACAAGGGGTATTCATACATATGTTTACACACTCGCTGTCTGTTGAAACAGATAGATGCTCTGAGCCTGCTTGGTTTTGGGGTGAGATTGTTTTCAAATTTTAAACACAGTTTGTCATTACACTGGTTTCAAATAAAGAAAAATGATACCTGAAGACAGGTTGGATTTATAATTTGATGTTCCGTGTTCCCTTTTTGGCCTCCTGTTGACTTTACTTGCTGCACAGCCAAGCCAGGTCAACTGTTTTAGAGGTAATGTGAAATAGTATCATCTGTGATCAGAATGAACATTCCTGCTTTCTTCAAAAGGTTCTTAATAGGATACCTCTTCAGGATATTTTCTCCTTGCTATATAATTTTAATTTTAAATAGACAATTCTATACAAAACTTTAGCCCAATCTAAATTCAGTGTTTGACACAGCTTTGAGTGGGATGCTGGACTAGCTACCTGCCCAAGGTTCTCTCCAACTTAGATAATTCTGTGACTTTGATTTCTGTGAGAAATAGCAGATTAATTCCAAGTATGTTTTGCAGATCTATAATGATTACTTCTACATTTTAAAGAGCTTCTAACTATACCTAAGTCTTATGAAGGTCTGGTGTTTGGGATGCACGTTCTCATTTATTAAAGCTTTGGTAAAAATGAAAATTTATGAGACAGGAGATGTAGAATATTTCAGGTGTTCTTGGTTTAATTCCTAGGTCTACTATAAACACTGTGTGGTGTCCAGTGAATCACTGAGTTTCTCTATGGCTCACTTGTTTTTCTGTTGAAGATTAATCATGATACTTCTTTCTTTATTTTGATTTAGATTACTTCTTTTTTAGGAGGTGGTCTGCCTCTGTCTACTTTCTTGGCGAAAGGGGGTGCAGGGAAAATTAGAAACAGTTTTTTTGTTTGTGATTCGCTATTAATTGTGCTGGAGGTTGCCAGAAGCCACTGTCACTGCTGTGCTTGGAGTGATCCAGGCAGGAGTTTATCTGGATCCTCTTGTTCAAAAGTGATCCTGTTTGAGCAAAAAGGATACCTTTGGAAAGCTGGTCTTCCAGAATACTTTCAAAACTTCCCCACTCCCCATGTGGGCTGCTTTGTGTCATGGCATGTTATTGAGACTTTGAATTTTTTTTTATTTTAATTTTTTTTTTTTTTAATGCCTCTGGGATGGGGATGGTAAAAGTATCTGTAAAAGATGTGTTCAAAGATGAAATTCTATCTTTACTGTTTCAAAGGCTTTCCACAGAACTAAAAGCTAAACAAAGATGTAGGAGGAAGGAAAATTATGCTACTGCCCTGGGTTTAGCTGTAACAGTTGTTTGCGTTTTTTCTTTTTTTTTTTTTTGTGGTGTGTGTGTGTTTTGTTTTTGTTTTTTTGTTTTTCCTAATAGCTGGTGCAGTGCCATGTTTTGGCTTTAATCTGAGAACAATGCTGATAACACACCAATGTTTTAGTTGTTGCAAAGTAGCATTTACCCTGATTAAGGACTTTTCAGTCTCTCATGCTTTGCCAGCGAGGAGGGGCACAAGAAGCTGGGAGGAAGCAGAGACAGGACAGCTGACCCAGACTAGTCAAAAGGATATTCCATACCACAGCATGGCACACCTAGTATATAAACTGGAGGGAGTCACCTGGAAGGGACGGATTGCTGCTCAGATGAGGCTAGGTGTCAGTTAGTGGATGGTGAACAATTGTATTGGGCATCACTTTTGTTTGTTGTGGTTTTTGTTTTCCCTTGTAGTTTCATATTCTCTCCCCTTGTTATTTCCCTTATCATTATTATTAGTGCCTTATTGTACTTTAGTTATTAAACTGTTCTTATACCAACCTGTGGGGTTTACGTTCTTTCAGTTCTTCTCCCCATCCTGTTCAAAGTGGGGAAGAGGAATGCGGGTTGAGCAAGTGGCTGCATGGTACCGAGTTACCAGCTGGGCTTACACCATGGCAGCTACTTAAATTTATAACTTTCTGAACAGACTTGGGCTTGAAGAGAATTTTTTCATTTTATATTCTTTCCATTCCCTTTGTAATCCTGTAGCGTATCAGTCAATGAGGCTAAGGAGCTGTGCTGTTATGCAGAATTATTCAAAATGTTTATTTTTTTCTCCAGTGAAAATAGAACTCAACTTGCATCTAGTGGAATAAAATTTTCTGTACTGCTATCTCTACAGAGGTTTGCCTTCTCTAGTTAAATTGAAACGAGCCTAACATATTAACCACTATCAACAGTGTTTTATAAACATTGCTTGAATATCAAAGTTTGGATCATCATCAAATAAAGCCAGAGAATATTCTATGACAAACTGGATCTCAAAATGTTTCATATCATTAGAAAGATTTAAGATCATTAACTAATGTGCTGAATCATTTAACGTACTATGTCTATTTTTTGGCTTGAAAATAATGAAGTAAATTTTTGCTTTTTTCTTGTGAACTTACAGTTCTTGGAATACTAACATTGCCAGGGGTACCTAAAGCTCCCGGGGTGGTTGGAGAGTGTTGTATATTATATTTCTAAGCTACTATCTGAAGCATAGAATAATTTTTTAGTCTTTCTCATGTTATTGCCTCTCCTCATTTAAAAGTTAAATGAGATGCCAAAGGTGTTCACCAGTGATATGCCTGCATGGCTCCGTAAACAATCAGATATGGACAGGAGCACCCACTAGCCTAATTTTTCACAAATATTGCTGCAAACCACCAATATATAATACTAGCTCTAGTATCAGTTGTAGTGAAACTGCCGTCCAACAGTGTTTGTATATGTATATATTTCTGCATGCCATAATGTTACGAGGAGATTCAATAACAAATCTAAACCAATGAAGTATAGCTTTCGAAATAAGACACCTCCAGTTCAGAATGTAATTGGGAAGTGCACATGTGTCTGTCAACAAGCCCAGACAACAGCATCATAGAAGCAGTGAAAATGAAGACTGAGGAGAGGGAGAAGATTGTAAATTGTTTTGTGGCTCTGAAGGAAAAAATAAGGATGGTGATTGGGTGGGAGTATTGTTATTTTTTTCTAATTGATATGTCATAATTATGAATATGGTCCTAAAAGGTTAGATGTTTGAATTGACTGCATATGTAATTATTCAGTTATAAATCCTTTATTTTAAAGTCAGTCTGTAAGGACAACTTGACTAATAATGAGAGGGGGAGACTACTTAAGTAGTCTTCTGTAGTTTGTGAACCTCTACACGGTGTTGTATTTTTTTACTAACACTGGAGAGACAAATTTTGTTTTGTGTGGTACATTGCATAGATCTGGTGCTAGACAAATAATATCAAATACAGCTCACAGCAATATGGAGAATATTAACATCTACAGTTTGAGACTTCTAACTGTTCTTGGTTTTAGGGTGGATTCTGTCCTGGATTTTGCTCAGAATGCTAAAGCCTCAGCCCTTGAAAGCTCGCTACGTAAAATGTGTCCCAGATTTGAAAACGGATAAAATTACTGATCCGGATTTCTGCTGGCATTTCAAGGAATGTTCAAGATACACAGCTTTTGAAATAATGCCATAATCTGAATTGCTTCCTGATTTGGTCCCTGTATATTCATCAGTCTAAGTCCATGAAGAGATGGGTGGGTCCTTCACTATGTACGTTACTGCCTCCAGCACTAAAGAGGGAGGAAGGGGAATAGTGAAGAGATGGTTGCTGGAGTTGTAAGCTATGCGGGGGTGGACAGAGGGTGGTGATTCAGTTCTTAATTACAATTCATTAAAAATTAAGCTTCACCCTGAGAGAGAGACGTGTGAAGTGATGAGTCCTTTCTGAGTTCTAAAATAGGGCAGCAAAAACTTGCACACAGAAGCAAATCTTTGTAGCACTGAAGCTCAGATTTTGTCAAAATGTCATGAACGTGGCTGCAGCTGTTAGAAGGCTGAATTCAGCCAAAATTCTATAAATGTATAAGCTGTCAGCTGTTTTCCTGGTTGTTTGCTCTCCTCAGAAATTTTTCATCTGCTTGATAATGTTGTGGTGAAGTGTGAGCCTAGGAAAAATGCCAAACACTGATACATCGCATTGCTGCATGCAGAAGGACACTGCAGGTTCTGAAAGGAATAGTGCTGTACAAAGTGAGATTTCAAAGACCGCAGTCTCACGATGCATGTCAGTTGTGTTGGGTGGAAAAAAACAGCATCGGTGATCAATTCGTTTTCAAAATAATTACTAGCAATACAGGTTTGCTATGTTAAGTTTATTATGAATGCAAAGATTTAAAAATATATTTTGCAACATCCCAAATATAAGCAATACTCAGATATTGATGTAAAGTAGCCGTGGCATATGCAATATGGACAGACAGATTGGTGGGCCTTTCTGGTACCTGCTGAGACTTTGTCCAGCCATAGAGGAAATTGGAATATTTTTTTCCATACTAGCTTTTCGTGATTCTGCAAAGTTTTAATTTTAAAATAGTCAGTTGAGGTGTGATTTAGGTCTTGGTATTCAAAAGCCACTTCCATCAGATTTGATCTTTGAGATAAATGTGCAGAGATTTTCAATAATGTCCATATCTCATGTGCACTCATACATAAGCCTACTAACCGTATGATAAACTGCATGGCAGGGTGTACTGCTCCTTTTGTTTTTTATACTGAATTCCTACAGCTCATCTGCATTGACAGAATTTGCAGATACTGCTGTGCTCTATGTCTTTCTTTGCTATCAAGTTGCCACCTGTGGTGGGTTGACCCTGGCTTGACACCAGGGGCCCACCAAAGCCACTCTATCACTCTCCTCCTCAGCTCTGGACAGGGGACAGAAAATATAATGAAAGGCTCATGAGTTAAGGGCAGGGAGATCACTCAGCAGTTACGGTCACAGGCAAAACAAAATCAATTTGAGGAAATGAATTTAATTTATTACCAATCAATCAGAGTAGGATAATGAGAAATAAAACCAAATCTTAAAACCCACCTTCCTATGACCCCTCACTTCTTCCTTGGCTCAACTTTACTCCCAATTTCTTCTCCTTCACAGAGATGTAAGGGGATGGGAGATGGGGAATGATGGTTGTGGTCAGTTCATGACACCTTCTCTCTGCTGCTCCTTCTTATCTGGGGGGGGACTCCTCACGTTCTTCACCTGCTCCAGCATGAGGTCTCTCCCATGGGAGAAAGTCCTTCATCAACTTCTCCAGCACAAGTCCTTCCCACAGGCTGCAGTTCTTCATGAACTGCTCCAGCATGGGTCTCTTCCACAGGTTCAGTCCTTCAGGAACAGACTGCTCCAGTGTGGATCCCCTGCTGGGTCACCAGTCCTGCGGCAAACCTGCTCCAGCGTGGGCTTCTCTCTCCACAGGGCCACAGGTCCTTCCAGGAACCTCCTCCAGCGTGGGCTTCCCATGGGGTCACAGCCTTCTTTGGTCACATCCATCTGCTATGGCTTGGGGTCCTCCCTGGGCTGCAGGTGGACATCTGCTCCCCCATTAACCTCCATGGGCTGCAGTGGGACAGTCTGCCTTATCATGGTCTGCTCCATGGGCTGCAAGGGAATCTCCGCTTTGGTGCGTGGAGCATCTCCTCCTCTCCTTCTTTGTTTACCCTAATGTCTGTTTGTCTCACATACTCTTTCTCCTCTCTGGCTGAAGTTGTTGCTGCACAGCAACTTTTTCCCCTTCTTAAATATGTTATCGCAGGGGCAGCACCACCCTTGCTGATGGGCTTGGCCTTGGCCAGGTCCATCTTGAACCCATCTTGCGCTGGCTCTATCGAAAGCGAGAAGCTTCTGGCAGCTTTTCACAGAAGCCACCCTGTCACCTTACCCACTACCACAGCCTTACCGTGCAAATGTAGTACACCACCACAGACAAACTCTACACGAAGTGTATGTGCAAGTGAGAAATTTGGATAATAAAGACTCAAAATGATTATTTTGTCTTTGAAGTCCATGTAATCTAGTAGCAACAGAATTATGTAGCAGAAACTATCGTCTCGGATGTTTGACATTACTAAGGCGATAGTGTAAGAAAATACATAAATCTACTGAATAACCATGAAATGTACTCAACCAGAGAAAATAGAAAGAAAATAGAGTAGCTTACAAATGGGGGATACAAGCTACCAAAAGGGATGTGAAACATTAATTCCACCATCTCAAGATTGTTGGCTTTTGGGTTTTTTGGTCTTTTTTGGTGGTGTGTGTGTGGGGGGGGGTTGGTGTGTTGTTTTTTTTAAAAAAAAAAATATTTTGGATTTTTTCATTTTGTTTTGGGTTTTTTTTTGTTTTATTTTGGGTTTTATTTTTTATACATGTATATTTTTTTATTTTTGGCCACCAAATGCCTGCCACATTGCTCGTGCAAACTAAGTAGTCTGAAATCTGTTCTAGCTTGTTCTAGTTTACTTCAATTTGGAGTGGCCTGCAGAGACTGTTGCAGCAAAAGTTATATCAGCTTGGATGAAGGAATTTCTGACTTTATCCTCCTAAATACAGATATGTGTGTGTCTTGCATATGCCAGTGGTTCTTCAAGGAGCTGGCATAGGGTCTGTTTAAACAATTTTTGCACTAACAAGCTCATTTTTTATGCAAAAGACGGCTAATTCAGTCCAATGGTACTACTGAGGCCAAAGATTTTTACTTGCCTATGTGACTGAGAACTTCTGATTGTGTACTTTGATTCCTTGTACTCCCAAATTTTCCAAGCTTTTGCTCAGGTTTTAATTAAGTCCAAACCATCACGTGTTATCTGCCGCTTCTGTGCGCATTCAGTCTAAATTTACTGTTGGCAAAAAGAAAAGGAACATTGAGGGAACTCAAAATATCCCAGACTCAAAAATGAACCGCATTGTAGTTTTAATCTGAGTACTTCCAAACCAGAAAGGATTAGGTTTTTTTCCCTTTTAAGAAGTGATGTCAGTAACATTGGTTTCGTATTGAATTTGTTTCAGGGGTAAGTCTAATCAGAGAGAAAATAGTGGTACACTTAACCTGTTTTTTAAAGTGGGGTATAAATGGTTAAGTGGAAGCTTCAACTGATTTCTGAAATGGTACTCGTATATAGGTATAAATGGGTAAAACCTGGGAGTAAATATGGGATTCCTAAATATGATTGCTAAATATACACCTGCTGTTTAATAGAATCATAGAATAGTTACGGTTGGAAAGGACCTTACGATCATCTAGTTCCAACCCCCCTGCCATGGGCAGGGACACCTCACACTAAACCGGGTCGCCCAAGGCTCTGTCCAACCTGGCCTTGAACACCGCCAGGGATGGAGCATTCACAACTTCCCTGGGCAACACATTTTAGTGCCTCACCACCCTTACAGTAAAGAACTTCCTTCTTATATCCAATCTAAAGTTCCCTTGTTTAAGTTTGAACCCATTACCCCTTGTCCTATCACTACAATCCCTAATGAAGAGTCGCTCTCTGGCATTCTTATACGCCCCCTTCAGATACTGGAAGGCTGCTATAAGGTCTCCACGCAGCCTTCTCTTTCTCCAGGCTGAACAGCCCCAACTTTCTCAGCCTGTCTTCATACGGGAGGTGCTCCAGTCCCCTGATCATCCTCGT
>JANHGB010014953.1:0-35967 GCA_026283785.1 Coracopsis vasa | reverse complement strand
AGTGTGAGGTGTCACTGCCCATGGCAGGGTGGTTGGAACTAGATGATCTTAAGGTCCTTTCCAACCCTAACTATTCTGTGATTCTATGATTCTAAACATTGAAATCATATCCTGATAGTTTTAAAGCTGCTGTCGTAGGCATGGCAGCAAGCATCTAGTATTCAAATAATCTGTGAATTTTCACTAAGAAAAGTTCATTCTCAGTCACTTTATGTTTTATGTCATGTTTTGTGGTGTTGCTTGACAGTGAAGTTCTGCCTCTAGCATGTCTGCCTACTAGATTCTTCTTTTTAAGAAAAAAAAGATGAAAAAAGCCTCTATAATAAGAGAGGGGAGAGTTCAACCTCTCTGGTATTTTAATTTCATTTTCACTGAACACAAAACTGAAGTTGGTGATCATCAGTAATAATCCCGTCCATTATCTGACACAGTGCAGAGAAAGGACATCAAGGTGCATCTGAATGGGATCTGCTTCACATGCTGTGACTCTTTGCTTTATTGCTGGTTGTTCAGGCATGAAGCAAAAACACTTCCAAAGAGCACATTCACACATTGATGGAACATAAACTTTATCACACTGTTTAGCAGTGTGAACATTCAGGCTGCAAGTCAATTTGAGGGCACCTTGGCTATCCTTTAATGGTTTTTTTCTACTTTTTGCAAGAACATATCCTGCTGTTGAAAATCACATAGCATTGAAGCTATGTTAGCAGCAGCTGTGCTTGATATATTGTTTCGTTCACACAGAATGAAAATTACACATGGTTTATTTCTTTACAGATGGTCAGAAAGTGCAGACTAGAATTTAAGGAAATGAGAGACATCAGAATTTATTTCCTGTTGGTTAATAATGCCTACCTTCTAGGAGTTAAAAGTTTAAGTCAATTTTGCATCCTATTCACTAAATAAAACTTTAACGCAATGCAGTCAGTGGGAGTGCAGGTTTCTCTAAACTATGTGCTTGAATGGGAGCACATAGTGCTAAATGAGAAAGACCAGAAACAAAGGCGTACATCACTTTTCACATATGTGATTCTGATTTTCCCCTTTGAGTCTGCCAAAAAAAAACAAACAAAAAAGGCATGTTAAATATACCACTCATGCCTCACTTAACACAAAAGCCAAGGGTACATTCTGGTGTTGGAACTGAGTGAGGCATCTAAAGATCTTTATGGACAGGGTCCTAAGTCACTGTTATAAAATGTATTTCAGTTATTGATCTGAGAGAATATGAGACATTTGACAAAGAGGTGATGCTAGTTTTATGAACCAAGTAGTCATCCACAAGAACCAAGAATAGTTTTAAAATAAATTTCTTAAGAATTTAACTATACACTGCTTTATTTTAGCATAACCTTATAATTTAAAATGAATGCTGGAATGACTTTACATAGGCTGTTGCTTGCTGAACAAGTAGTGAAATATACGTGGTCCTCACAGATCTGGGACATGCTCCAAGCCTCATCACTGCTTCACTTGCTGCTAGATTCGAATGAACAAAATATCTGATGAGAGCTGTCACTCTAATGAAGATGCATTACTTATATTGTAGATTACATCCAACATAGAGGATTGCAAGTGATGCCTCACTGTCATTTTCCAGAGGAAACCATGAAAAGATATGGGCATTATTTGAAAAACAGAACTCTATGTCCCCACTGCTAACATCAAAACATTTGTACAAATATGATCCCATAACCTTTCGAGTAGCTGCCAGAGGTTAGATGATTTGAAACTGCCCAGCAATAACTGGGTATTTTTTAAGAGCTACTAGTAGATGAGGTCAAACCACAATGTAACAGTGTGAAGAAAGAAAGAGAGGTGGAAAAAAAGTAACAGAAAATAAAATCTTTATTAAACTAGAAGTACAAATAAGGAACTGAAATTTGGACCTGTAGCAGAAACCAGTTTTTACAATAGATTTAGCTGGCTGTTATTACAAAGACTTGGTTTAGTGGCTTTAATGACATTTACATGTATGCAAAGCCCTTTTCACATCAAGAGCTGAGAAGGAAATAGGAACTTAAATAAACCATATCTGTGAGTTATCAGTTGGAAGCATAATGGTAGGAAAAGTAAAAGAAATCTAAGCAATCTAAAATAGTGTAACCAGAATAAAGTACTGATCTCAAGGAAAACATTCATGACATCAGAATCTGAGAGTAGAGAGGAAAGTGTGAATAAGTTTGGTGAAAGGTAGCAGGTTGTTCTCAAAACCAATGATAGTAAAAATCATAAATTAACTTTAGTAGAAGAATTTAATTCCTTCCAATAATTTGGTCCTATTATATTAAAGGTCACTGCCTGATTAAGCAGTACCATACCCTGTCTAACTACAGGAGAATCGCATAAGATCCCTGATTTCCATTTTTCCTTTGCCTAATTCACTGAAATATTAGATTGCAGTATGTGACCCTTTAAGAGCTGGAATTTTATTGTGCTTAGAAATTAAAACCACAGGATGAGGAAGAAATTAATGTTTTATTGACAAATTAATTTAAGATATTTTATTAAGATGAAGCCCAGGAATGCAAAAAAGTTCCTTAACTTCCTTTATTTTTTCTGAAACTGGCTTTATGGAACCATTTAGAATCATAGAATCTTAGAATAGTTAGGGTTGGACATTACCTTAAGATCATCTGGTTCCAATACCATGTGAATTGGAACCAGATGATCATAATGTCCAGAACGTCCAGAGGGACACCTCACACTAAACCATGTTGTCCATGGCTCTATCCAACCTGGCCTTGAACACCGCCAGGAATGGAGCATTCACAACTTTCCTGGGCAATCCATTCCAGTGCTTCACCACCCTCACAGTAAAGAACTTCCTCCTTATATCCAATCTGAACTTCCCTTGTTTAAGTTTTAACCCGTTACCCCGTGTCCTATCGCTAGAGTCCCTAATAAAGAATCCTTCCCCAGCATCTTTATAGGCCATCTTCAGAAAGTGGAAGGCCGTTATGAGGTCTCCGTGCAGCCTTCTCTTCTCCAGGCTGAACAGACCAAACTTTCTCAGCCTATCTTCATATGGGAGGTGCTCCAGCCCCCTGGTCATCCTCGTGGCCCTCTTCTGGACTTGGTCCAACAAGTCCATGTCCTTTTTATGTTGAGGACACCAGAACTGCACACAATACTCCAAGTGAGGTCTCACAAGGACAGAGTAGAGGGGCAGGATCATCTCCTTCGATCTGCTGGTCACACTCCTTTTGATGCAGCCCAGGATATGGTTGGCTTTCTGGGCTTCAAGCGCACACTGCCAGTTCATGCTCATTTTCTCATCAACCAACACCGCCCAAGTCCTTCTCCGCAGGGCTGCTCTGAATCTCTTCTCTGCCCAACCTGGAGCTGTGCCTGGGGTTGGCCCAACCCAGGTGTAGGACCTTGCACTTGGCATGGTTAAACTTCATAAGGTTGGCATCAGCCCATCTCACAAGCGTGTCAAGGTCCCTCTGGATGGCATTCCTTCCCTCCAGCAGATCAACCGAACCACACAGCTTGGTGTCATCAGCAAACTTGCTGAGGGCGCACTCAATCCCACTGTCTATGTCGCTGACAAAGATGTTGAACAAGAGTCGTCCCAACACTGATCCCTGAGGGACACCACTCGTTACTGGCCTCCAGCTGGACATTGAGCCATTGACCACAACTCTTCATGTGCGGCCATCCAGACAGTTTTTTATCCACCAAATACATTAATAACTTAACGTAGTCTATCATTTAATGATTTATACTTCTGCAGTCTTGAGGTAATCCAGGTTGCATCTCTACTACGTGAATGGTAGGCTTAGACATGTTCAGTGTTTTTTTTTTCTGTAATACTCCATGTTTCCTTCCTGAAGAGGCCTGTTACCTGTGTGAGCAGATTTTCTATGGGCGTCCTGAATTTTCTCCATTTCTGTTTGTAAGCCTCTTCCTCACTTTCCTTCTCCTTCCTCGATTTTATTATTTTTTATATATTACTATTAAAAAAATGCTGCGTCTCATGAATTTGGAGAAATTATGCATTAGTATCTGGTCCCCACTCTCCTTCCTTCTTTCCCTGACCCTCTCATTTCACGCTCATTCCTGTTATCCTTGGCCAAAGCTTGCACAAATAAAGCAATCTTTGCCTTAGAAGATTTACTTAACGGAACAGTAGGGCAGGTGATTTGTAAAGCAAATGATCTTCATGTTTCTTTGGGAATGGCTGAGAAGAGATGTGTCTTGGTTAAGGTCTGCATTTGTCTCTAGTGTTTCCCCATAGAGCACTAAAGTTGAACCTGTATGAGCTAGGTGATGTATATTGCTGTAAAGAGCTACTGTTTGAATCCACTTTCCCCATTATTTAAAGCCTCTGGTATTTTAAGTGTTTCTGTGTGTGACTTGGGGAACTTCACATGAGAATTATTTAAAAACCATCATGGCTGAGGAAACCATGAAAGTGCAAAAGCCTTCATTGGAAGAGAAGGGAGAGAGATACTGTAATGAGCAAGCATTTGTTTTTGGACTTCTTTCCACAAACTTGAAATGGGATGCTGTTAGCAAAATTGATTAGTATTAAGGTTCATCTCCTGCGAACTTGTGAGAGTGATTACTGAAGCATTTTAGAACTAGCTTATTTGATTTATCAGCTGATTTATTTTTTTTTCTTGCCCTTTTCCACTCTTCCAAGAGTAGCAGTTGTGCTCTCCAGTGGGGATATTACTAGGATTTTTGCTACTGCTGCCAAAAATTTTCTGGCGCAAAATTGCTGTCTGAGTCAGCTTTGTAACATCGCAAATTCAGAGACAGCTGCAGCAATGATATGTTAGTTGTCTATTGGGCAGCTTCCGAGTAGACAATAAATCTCCCACTAGTTATAAAATGTCATTAAAAATAGCCTAACACAGTAGATGATTGTGAAATATTATGCTTATTTTTCTGGTTAGCAGGTTGAAAGATTTGTAAGTGATCTGTGTTAGAACACTTAGTTGTGGCTACATATGTTGTATATAATACATTAGCATTAAAGAAGAATTAGAAACCATCAAAAGAAGAAAATGTACTTTTTCTGTTATCTTTTGTTACTCAGCTGTTAATTGATCATATGGTATGCTTATATTTCAGTGATCACAGCTGTTGCTTCCGTATATGTTTTTCCCTAATGGGGTGGCACGAGGGTACCAAATATAACACATTTTCCAATGGAGAGACTAAAATGGAATTTGGCTACCATTGGAGGTGTTCATTGTGCCATTTCCAGAACTGGACTTCTGTTGCTATTGTCTTCTAGTTTTATGAGCATTATTATCACTGCAATTTGTAAGTTAAACTACTAGTTTAATTGTTCTTTACTGTGCTAGTATCTTCAGTCAACCACAGTTTGCAGTCCTACTTTTTATGTCTAATTATAATCTATTTCTGTGCCCCAGCCTACATTTACTTTGCACAGAAGCGAAAATAAAGTTGTCAGTGCCATCTCACAGCTACTCTCCTCCCCCTTACTTTAGCTATATCAGATGCTAACACTGCTGATTTGTTGAACCTCAAGCTGCTTTGTTTAGCAGTGGAAAGCTGACTGTTTTGCAACCATCAAACTGATACAGTGAGACAAAAAGTGCTTATGATATTGCCCAGATTTCTCATGGGTAAAGGTAGGAGATGCAATTTTGATTTCAATTATATTCTGAATTAATCTAACAAAGATGCAACTTCAATATGTGAGATCTCATGTTCTGTACTAGCTAACATTGGTAGATGTATTTAACATGTATTTGACTCAGGAGTGTAGGAAAACTAAGGAATACTTGTGTTTTCTACTTCATAGCTAGTTTCTTGCAAAGACAGAATATTACTGAAAGGTGCTTGCTACAATTGTGCTTAGTCTATATTATGCAAACCAATTAATTGCGGAGTGGAAAGAACTGAAGGGGGAGACTGCATCTTAATGCTTCTCAGAGAGAGAAGAGAAACTGCTACAGATGTTTAGTTCCTCTTCTTTCCCCATAGGAAATAGTGGGGAAAATTGTGAATTCCATAAAATATTGACAGTGCAAATTTGTGGGTGCTATTTATCCTTGACTTTACATATTTTGACATGAAAGTAATGTTCACTTTGTTCTGTCATGCTGTTTTATTTGTGACTTATGTGTGAATGAAAGTTGAGGTTTCTGTGATACTGGGATTTATACTGCTGGAAGCTCACCCTATAGACCTTGTGTTTTCTGAGTTTGTAAACATTGGAGGGAAAAAAATGACTATTTTATTTATTTTCCTCAAATATGCTGCTTTATCAGGTGTATGAAATTAGACTTCTTGTGGTTTCATTCAAAGAATCTATATAAATTTTTCTTAATAAATAAATAAATAAAAAGGGGTAGGCAATGTGTTAGACCTACAAAATGTATTTAGTCGTTAATGAATAGAGAATTAACCTGAATGTTTTTAAGAACTTGAATATTCTAGTTAGTATTGATTTTCAGGGGCATTATTTCTTCATGGTCTCCAGTGGAGTTAAATAATTACTGGAATGCTCTTAATCATAGGTTTCACAACTACTTTGTTAAAAGGTGCACTGTAAAGGCTGACATAAAACAAAAAACCAAAAAAAACCCAAACGTATTTCATACCAGAACAAGCAGATGATACCATAAAATGCTGAGGGAGGGTATATTTACCGCATAGTACTATGCTTGCCCCCAATAATACTTCTGTTGTTCAAAACTGATTGTGGATGGAAGATACAGTGCCCAGAAATGACCATAACCTCGAAATGTTCTGGCAGCTGGAATTGGTGGTGAGGTGCAATGCTACCAGCAAATTGAAGTGCCATGCTCTTATACCATGGGTGCCTGGAAGTGAAATGTGAATTCTACAGCTAATGGTAATCAAACCTCTCTGTCAGTCAATGCTTTTTTTTTGTCTATATGTGCATGTACAACTTTATAATTTTTGCATATTGAGTGTAATGAGTGAAGAATTATGAGAAAAGGAGTAAATGATAGTGTGTTAGCATTTTAAGTCACTGAATAAATGCAGACTCTGAGGCTTCAGTGTTTTGTGTACTTATGGTCCTTAGGTCTCAGAAGGAGGTAGTAGAACTTGAAAGATGCAGAGAAGGGTAACAATGATAACTTATTAGTTTACTAGCTTGTCACTATTGAATGATTGAATTAAACTTCCCCTCTTGGAAGAAGAGACTTCCTCTCTTGGACTGTGGCAAGATATGGCTCTCACAGAGATTACTAAATGTGATAGACAAAAAAGTTAGACCTCCTTTTGGTAGCTAGCTTTTGTATTGACTTTCTGATACTTTATAATCTTCTCGGTAGCATTATATAAAAGAGCTGTGCACATGTTTTTCTTGCCTGCCAGTTAGCCATGCTATAAACTACCTGCAATCTAGGAAGAAAATATATATTAACTTTTAATATAACATTAAAATTAATTAAACACACTGCAATGGGAAATGCATATTTTAACTAGTAATTGCATCTCATATAACTTTCTAATCAAGCACTGAGTTGGTAAGATACAAGACCTATGCTAACTTGGTAAGTATGCTAACATATTATAAAACTTGGATTATAGAGCCCACTGAGTGTAGACAGCATGCTTGAAAACGCAACTTTACAAGTGCTGTGGCTTGTGGAAACTGAAATGAGCAACAGGAGACCTAACTGAATATTATTCATAATGGCTGTGATCCCAAGAGAGATTTCAGAGTGCATTGTACTGTGTCTCTACAAAAACATCTGTTGTTATAGTTGCATACTCCACATTATCTCTTCCCTTTGTTCACAGTTAGCAAGACTCGACTTTATTGCACTAAGGCTATGTATTCTCTAATAGTAAAAAGCCAAGCCAAGAAGTTTCAACAATTTTAAACTTCTTTTGTATCAACACAATAGTCTCAAGTGCAGTCAATTTAGCAGAAAAGTCCATCTCAGTTATTAGGCAATGACTTAGATTTGAATCACAGATATTGAATTAATTATTCTGTTGTGTTAAATCCAAGACCAGAGGGAATTTATATGTATAGCTTTTTTCTGTTGTAGAAGACTGAATTAAAAGAATCAAGATGAGAAAATTAGATTCAAAAAATATATATCATGTAGGATATATGGCTTTCTTTATGAAAGGAAATGCTGAGGGTGATGTTAATGTTTCATAGTCTGACTTTGCATGTCCACACAACAAGAACATCAATGATAAATGTTACAGCAAATAAGTTTTAGATTGCATGCCTTGCAACTATGCACAAGCTTAGGGTTAAGATTGCATTTCTTATTTCCTTTTTTTGCATGCAACACATTATTTGTCCTATTTCAGTTCCTTTGAGAAAGAGCATCACTCTTTAGCCAAATGAACTACTTGTAGCTTCTTTGATAATATTTTTACATTGCAATGTGGTTTCCCTTTGTTACTAGTAATAATCCTTTTGTTTCATTACGTATCCATTTTTTAGCCTACAGTACTTTGTCAGTGACTATAAGAAGTTATTTATTAAATGTTGAAAGCACAGTACTGGATACCTCCTGTACAACTTCAAATTGTAAATGATTGAGAAGAGCTATAATCGTAGAAGGACAGAACAGCCTAGGCTGAAAGGAACCTCAAAAGGTCATTCAACCTTTCATGGGAAAACGAGCCTAAATGAGATAATCTAGCAGCTTGTCCAGTTGTGTCTTGAAAACCTCTAGTGTTGGGGACTTCAACCACATCTCTGGGGAGGTTGTTCCGGTGATTGATGTTTTTATTTTTAACTAAAAATTTCCTTTTCTATACCAAGATGAAACCTCTTCTACTGCCCCATTTACCCATTGCCCCTTGTGTTCTCTTTGTGGCACCTCGTGAAGAGAGAGCCTCCATCATCTTTGTAGCTGCGCTTTAAGTACTGGAAAACTGATGAGTTCCACGCTAGTTTTCTCTTCTCCAGGGAGAAAAGACCCAGCTCCTTCAGTCCTTCCCCATAAAGTGGGTTCTGCAGCCCTTTTTTCACCTTTATGGCCCTGCTTTGGATGCTCTCTAGCCTGTCCATGTCTTTTTTGAATTGTGGGTAGAAGAACTGACCACAGTATTCTAAGTGGAGCCTTCCAAGCACTGAGCAGAGTGGATGTTGATGTCCCTGAGAATGCAGCACAGGATCTGATTTGCCTTCGTTGCTGCAGCAGTATGCCACTGACTTCAGTTTGTTATCCACCAGGACCCCCAGATGCCTTTCAGCAAGGCTGCTCCCTAGCATACACTTTGTTGTAGAAGGGAATCAGGTTATTAGGCTCAATTTTCCTGGTCACCTGCATTATGTTTTGGTTTGTAATAGTTCTCCATCTGGCTCCATTACTTTCCCAGGGACTGAAGCAAAACTAATGGGTCTGTATTGTCCTGGACCCTCTTTGGGGTCATTCTTGTAGTCAGGTATGACAATTACCTTCTTCTAGTGTTCAGGCACATGCCCTGATCACCAGGACTTTTGAAAGGTTATATGAAGCCTTCCAGGAGGTGCAGACTAGCCCTTTGTCCATGACCAGTGGGTCAGCACTATTTCCTTATTCTCTATTTCCTCTTATATTTCCTTATTCTCTATTTCCTCTTATATCTCCTTTTAGTTCCAAATACATCAGATTTTAAAGTGCAAAGTTCTGAAACTCTTCACTTTATCTTATTTAAAAGGAACTCAAACCAAATCCAGTTAAAGCAACAGTGCTCCCTAGACAATATTAGAATCCTGAGATCACTTGAAGCTGAACATGAAAAATTAAGCAAAACTATTTTGATTTAAGGCAACTTTATTACTATTCTTGATAAATATTGATTAACCATTTCTCCAAATTAACATTTTCTTTAGTAGCCAGACATGTTTCATTACAAATCCTGAGGCATTCTACTCTATTTTTGATATACTTGTTTTTGTATGAATTTTTTTTCATTGCAGAGTGCTGGTGGTTGTAGACATCACAGATGTAGTGTGTTATGTTTGATTTCTTTTGACATCTTCTAAGGTATGCAAAATTGTTTTGTTTTTTTTGTTTGTTTCTTTTTTTGGGGTTTGTTTTGGGTTTTTTTGTTTGTTTGTTTTGTTTTCTCTCCCTCCATTTTTTTTTTTTTAACTGCTTTTCTTTTGTGCTGCAAAATCACTTGGTTTAACTGTATTTCAATTTCTCCATCTGTTGGAGAGTGTTTCCTAGAACTATTTCCACATTCCCAGAAAAAGTGTCTCCTCTTGGTGCAATGGTGCCATGCGGTCTCAAGGGCTTTCCGTGACTGCAATGATGTCAGTATACTGTGGAAGGTACTGCTAGGGGTCAAAGGAGAGAGTAGCTGGCTGGTGGTGGTGGATGCACTTTTGGCGCAATCTTGAGTATGCTGCTTTTTCACTGAATTCCTTGATGAATTTCTTTTGTATCAATTAATGAGAAGTTCTACTAAAGCACACTGAATACATGTCTGATTGGCAAAAGCACTCTGCACCTAGAGTGCCCATCAGAACTGTCATGACTCAATTTTCAAAATAACTCTTCACATTGAATGCTAAAACCTTTTAGAGTTTTAGTTACTCCTGTTTCTTTGGCTCCTAGACATTGAACTTCTGAAAAACCATGGCCTTTTGTTCTCATAGGGCTCTCTCCTGAGTCATCTCCCAATTTTTCAGCTTTCACTGATTTCAGTTAGAGCTGTACAGGAGAATGCAGCCTCTGATGGGCAGTTCTGCACATATACATGTCTTAATTTAATTGGTATTCAGGATTCAGTATTTAAGTTCTTACATGATCAGATAGTACATTCTGAAGTGATGCTAGCTTTATTGGCTTTTTTGCCTTTGAGTTCCAGTTGCACGATATCATTAGGTGGACTTCTTTTTGTACACTGTTTTTAGGAATAGTGGTTGCTTGGTTTGTTGTTTAAATCGTGAAAGCAAATACATACTTTACTATGTAAGAGTTTTACAACAAGCAAGCAGTTCTCTAATAGCACATGATATTTTGCTAGTAATGCACTAGTAGCTTGAAAATCTTTTAATATATTTGTCAATACATGGATTAGTACTTGTAAATGGTAATTTCAAACTGATAAAAGCATCCGGGAAATGTGAACATTTACTTCTGGAAAGGGATAAGACTTTAAGATTTAATTTTGGCACTCACTGACAAGGGAATGTGTGCTGATTTTTTGAGAGATGACTGTCTCTTTTATTTATTGTATGTTTCTGAAACTTGAGCTGTTGTTTCTATGCAGTTGTTGATGTGATGCTGTCTTCTGGTGATAGGAGAGAAAACCAGTCTGTTCAAGGATGTTGCTGGTTGTACCCACAGAGAAATGTTTCATAGAAATGTATTTGAGTTAATATCACATTAGCTTTCTTACATAATTCTCTGAAATAAGTACAAAGGAAAAACATTCGGACTATATCTCACTGATAACAATTTCAGCTACCCCCACAATCTGCCTGGGAAGACAGCTAGTGTGAATGATGATGTTTTGATTCCTCTGCTGCTTTAGCAGTTTGATGCTGAACTATACTGATTTGTTCATTTAAATCTGAAGGATAATAGAAAAGCTCCATGTATTCCCACATCTATAGCACAATTTTGCTTTATATCACAATGCAAACAAAGCCTTTAAAGGTTATTGGATTAAATAAAACTTTGTGTGACACAGAGTGGCTAAGGGGTAGCTGCTTGAATAATCAGCATTCAGAACTTGATTGCTAGTTATTTTAAAACTCTCTCTATAAATGCATTAAAATATATTTCATATTTTCAATAAGATTTGGGGGTTTAATCACAGATAAATGCATGCAAACAGTTCAGGTAAGTTTAGAAAAAATACCCTTTTAGTAATTTTTTTAATAATGTTTCAATTTCTTGATAACTTTAAGGTTTTGGCTGTTGTTTATTACTAGAATTTTTAAATTCAATTATCTCAGGAGTCTCGCATAGCTAATGCCAACTAGTGTTCAGTTAGTACTGACAAAGGAAGATCTCTGCTTTGCATTTAAAGTATATGTAGAATGCATACTTTACAAATATTTATGACTTAAGAAATAGTTACCATCAGCTAAGGCTAAATCATAATAAACACTTGCAAGTAATATTCAAGTTTTCCACTCTTTCTTCCTTAATGGATATCATATTAGGGCTTGTTATCTTCTCTTCCTACCCACCTTTCATTTGCCCCTAAAAGCACAGGAATAAAAATTTTAGATTATATGGTTTTTTAAGATTCAGGGTATTGTGAGTAAACAAAGTAATATATAAACCATTTTGTGTGTAATTTGCATTTTTTGCAAGACTTTTTCTAGTAGGGCTACCACAAAATTCTAAAATACCAGAAGAGAAGCAGTACATGGTCCTATATGAACTGCAAGGAACCCTGGTTATACTGAGTCATAGTAAATATTTTGCCATTGGTATGACTGAACATAAAATTTAATTTCTGTATGCTATTAAATGACCTTTTATGTTACCTTCTTTATAGAATACAATAGTGATATTACATTCTATTGTATAAGAAATGTGTTGCAAGAAATGTTTGGGGTTTTTGAGGAGGAGTGTTTTTGATAACTGGAATTGCATTGTTGGAGGAAGTCCAATTTTTTCTTTTTTTTTCTTTTTTTTTTTTTTTTTTGTGGTACATTTAAAAATGGAATCAGTGATTTAAAGTAAGCATTTCACATTTTTGGTGACCCAGTAAATCAGTGGTTCTCAGAGAAATTATCAGTTATAAATGAATAACAAGATGAAGAAAAGGCTAATTTGCATGTTGAAGCAGTCTATAAAGCTGGTAATATCCAATGGTAGTCAAAATATGTGTACTTTTAAAAAGTCTTTCAGTGTGTAAACTCTGGTACTAAGCCAATGTGACATCTTAAATATTCCTCCTTGATGTAATGTACTATGTAGTTGCCTTAGGTATGTTAATCAGTGTATGTTACTATGGAGCTACAAAATTTGGATGCCCCACCAGTAGTGACTTCAGAAAAGTTAAGCAGGGCTTTTTGTCTCTTGTTCTCCTTTGTCTCTTGTCTCTTTTTTGCTCTCTCTATAGCAGTTAAGGCTGTCTATCTGTACAAAAATGTTTCCAATGAAGTGCATGGATGATCTTCCCTTGTCAGTATATTTGAGGTTTCTAAACCCAGAATGCTGTGAGACAGATGTGATGGGTGGGAATGGCTGCTGCTGCTGTAGTGTCTGAAAAAACAGCTGCCACAAATATGGATGTTTCTCAGGATATTTTAAATCTTCCATTATCTCCCTGCATTTGTCCTTTGAAATTACAGGTTTATTAATACCAGAGCATAGTACTGGAAGCAATGAATCTGGTAGCCTTGAAGTAAGATCGTATTTATAGTATCCTTATCATGCCTTGAAGATCATTCGATAAATTAGCTATAATGAGCCATCCTGTGCTGATATAAACATGATGAAATGGAGTAATGAGACAAGAATACGAAGTCACTAACTCTTCTTTAGATCAGGCTTTAGATCCTCACAAACTAAAATAATATCTGAAAAATTCCTACTGTTTTTTTTTCCAATATTCCGAAACAATGGTACTTTTTTTTTTTTTTTTTAACCAATTCTATGCTTCTAAATACAAAATCTTGAAGCCTTTGAAATGTATACTGAATTCCTGTTTATTTGATCAAACAGTAATATCAGACTTGGCAATGGAATATCCATTTTTGGAGCTCATCATACATAAAGCTTTGCTGATAAAGTGAGGCAAGAAAAATAGAGCAAAAGTGCCTAGAAATTCTATATTCCTATTTAGTTGGAAAGATTCCAGCAGAAATCAATAGCACCTGCTGCTTTTGCATGAAGCACCTTGGCACTTTGCAGTAAAAAAAAAAACAAAAAAAAAAAAACATGAAAAAAGAAGATGTTATGGGAATATGGATTAATGCTATTTATGAACTGAAGTCAAGGACATCCAAATTCTTAACATAAGTTTCCCATAAATGTTTGGTTCTGTTACCTATGCTCAAAGACTAGAAATAAATTAAGGGGCTGTACTATTTTGTGAATGCCTAGCTTATATTAATTATTAAAAAAAAATTAAAATCAAACTTCACGGTAGAATGAATAATGGGTACTTATCAGGTTTGTGAAGCTATAAAAGATGATTTCACAAAAAGAAGTCATAGACTCATAGAACGGTTTGGGTTGGAAGGGACTTTAAAGATCATCTAGTTCCAGCTTCCTTGCCATGGGCAGGCACACCTTCCACTAGATCAAGTTGCTCAAAAATCAACGTCAATTCAATATTTGGTTAGGAGTTAAAACAAACCCCACCAAAACAACCCCAAAAACTCAGAAGGGGGGAGAGGGGAAGAGGTGAAAATAAGATAAAAGGATTTCTTATTTGATAGAAAAAGAATCAGGAAAATTAGATAGTGTCTAAAGTGTTTTCTGTTGTTTTGTTCTTTCTATAGTTCTGCTTTTCTTTTTTTTTTTTTGCATCCCCCAATATTTAATGAAACTGTAACAGGGTTTGTTTCATCATGAGTACAGCATGAAATAAAAGCAGAATTGTTACTTTTCAGAAAACTCACATATTCTGTATGTGTATATATCCAGCAGAAAATACCAAACAGCTCTTGGGATATCGTATCAATTAGTAACACAGCTTTTGAGACTTTGAATGTTAGTGAATGACCTTTGTAGCTAAGGCATCTGATCTTTGCAGACCAGAGATCAGCTGTGTATAGACAGAGGTTTCCTTGTGCATCAACACAAATACTTCCAAGACAGGAAGGCTGTAATTGAAAACTGACTTTTAATGAGACAACATTTATTAAAAAAATAAAAAAAAAAAAAAATACAAATTATTGTGTACTTTTTGATGTAATGTGTTCTTTCCAAGGCTGTCATAAGAAGCTGTCAGCATTGTTACCTACAACTGTTGTGCTTCATTTGGAAGTCTGGCTTCCTGCAATGGCTGACCATAGTTTGCTAACAATTTATATCAGCAGAGAAGTTCCATCACTTGTGTAATTTCAATTATTGCTCAAATTAAGCTATGCTGTAGCTGTATCTTCAGTGGCACTTTTGCCAGTATAAAATGTCATGTCTGCTCTGACACTGCTGAATTGGCAAAAGTTTTTGCCGCGGACTTGGTTGAATCTTGAATAATAATGAAGAGAGAAGTGAATAAGATAAAACAGAACGAAACCTCTGAAAAATGTATTTAATGTAAAACTGTAAAATGCTGACCTTGACAAGGTATTTTTGAGTTAATTATGGCAGGAGTATCGTGCACTTCAAACACTGTGAGAACTTAGTATGTCATTACCTCAAAGACAAGCTTTTGATACTGTGTGTCTCCTTGGTTTTGCTCTTCTCCTTTGGGGATATCTCAGATTACTTTGGTCAATGTAATGCAACTACCTTCATAAAAGTATTTGTACAGATTGTTTCTTCAGAGCAGGCTGACAAATGTAAGTGTTCTCTTCTCTAAAGCCATATCAAGTTAAGTTGCTACTCATCAAACAGTTTTAGTTACCTTGTGTAATTATCACAAGTGCTTTTATATAACATTATCTTCAGTTTTTCCTAATTAAAGAGGATAGAAATGTTGTTTATTTTTTTTTCCTAATCAAATTCTAAATGGCCATTTAAATACTTCTGTATAAAATTGATCTTAAAAGTTAACTGGGCTGCCTTTTTTCTACCTAAAGATATTTCTGTTACATAAAATCTGATCATTCTTGAAATGTCAACAGTGATGTGCTAGTCACTGTTTGCATTTACAAACATCTTGTATTGTTTCCAAAATTCAATTTAACACATTTTACTTTTGCTTGCAGTCATTAAAAACCTAGTAGTTTTTATATAGCCTGTATCTTTTTTTGTAAGTGCTGCTATCAGTGAAGTGCTGTCATTACGAATCTGCAAAGGCATTTTAAGGGAGACTTGTTGGAGTTTATTCCCAGGAATTTTTTTCTTTTCACTGAAAACCTTGAACTACAATATTTTCTCTCTGGGCAACAAAAAAAGTGGTGTATACAAAGATTGGGGTGTGGGTTGTCTTACTCTTTTCAGATGCATTTTGTTCATCTAGCTTCACTTAGTCTAGTTAACAATTTTATTTAAAATACACAAAGAATGAAAAAAGTTACCTTGAAAGATTTTTGGAATTACCTGAATTTTCTCACAGAACTGTATTTACAGGTGTTTTGTGCTGCAGTGTTTTGCTTTTCAACTATTGTATTACCTTGGCAGATACTTTCTTTGTATCAAGTTATGAGCAAAAAGCAAGCTAATGTGTTTTTTGCAGAGTTCCTTGTGCATCAAGCACAGCTTCATTCCTTTGGGAGAAGGTAACACAGTAATTTCTGATTGTATGGTATATAATGAAATGTTGTCTTATAATTTTAATATATATTAGTATATTAGATCCTAGCCCTTATCCCTTCAGAATGAGTAGGAATTTAAACTTTGAGAATTCAGATTGTATAGGAAGATCAAACCATGGCTCTGTAAAAATTGCTGTCTACTTTGAAAGTCACACTTCAATAGAAAAATCCTTGTCTTATTGAATAAAATTAAAATACCTTTCTGTCAAATAACTTCCTCTGAAAATTTCACTATAATTGTGAGTGCAGCTGGATTCAAAAGGTTAAAGAGATCTATTAGAAGCCAGGAATTATAGCTCACCCCAACATACTGTCAGCCTATTCCAAATCTTGGTATCTATTTATATATTCCAAAGTTACAGCCAACAGTCCAAACTGTAATCAGTTTTTTGAACTGTGATGAGGATGTGTTCAGGTGGTGTACCTGAAATGACACAATCTAGGTTACATTGCTTGTGCTCTGGAACAGTTTTTGTGTCTAGTAGTTCAAATTAGCATTGTTCTTAGGCTTTTTGCTTTATTTTTTCTTTCATTGTTGTGGAGTTTATGGTTCAGGGTTTTCTTAGATTGTTACTATGTTAACTTCTTTTGCTCAATTTTTTAAATAAAAAAATTGTGTATTTTATATGAAATTATATTTCAGTGTATTAATATGAAAATATTTTTCTGGTTAAAGAATACAAAATAGACATGTTTACGTTTTGGAAGGTATATTTTGGAAGTAGTTGAAATGATACTCAACTTTCCTGCAGTCTAGAATATTTCCAAATACAAGATTCCCTTTGTGAATCTTATAAGAACTCAGTTGCATATGATATGCAGTCACACTGAAGTTTGCGCTGTTCTTTTGCTTTCTATTATTTAGTCTGTCTTGATCAGTTGTTCTACTGAGACCAATTTGGTCAAACTTATTTGACATATACTTTAAGAACATCCGAGATTTATTCTTACAGCATTTCTTTTTTTCTGTTCTCTCCGTAGATACTACAACGTATTCCACTGAGCGATCTGAGCACTTTAAGCCATGCAAAGACAAGGATCTTGCATATTGTCTCAATGAAGGGGAATGCTTTGTGATTGAAACCCTAACAGGATCACATAAACACTGCCGGTAAGTCCTTTGAGAAGAAGCTGCAAAACAAGCCTTCTGTCCAAGTGAGACAGCATTAAAAGTTCAGACTTTGAATGTTACAAAGCAATGGGATTTGCTTCCAGTTTGCTTCTATCCCTCACAGTTGATGGGGTTTGTTACTAGTATGTAATAATTCTAAATAGAAATATGGAAATACAAAAAGCCACATTTTGGTTACTTTTATAGATAAGAAAAATCTTCAGTATTCTGTTTTCTAATCAGATAAACAAGTAAGGATTAATGTTTTGGTTTATACATTTTTAAATCTTATATTACTCTACATATCAGAAGTGTCCCTTTATTTTAGGTACTCAAAGTAGAGCTTTGACAATAGCTGTATGCACATTTAATTAAGAGAGGAATTGTTCAGTTAGTAGTTTTAAGAATTAGGGTTTCCTACGTTCTAATAACTGAAAGATAAAGACCGTAATAGCCCTCTGAACCTGCTACACAGGTGCTGAACAGTTATGCTCCTGAATTTCCATTAATGTCTGTGACCATCTTGAACATATTTAAAGGAATATTAGAAAATCATATCACTACATATAATTATGCTAGATGTAGTGGCCAATAAAAGGAAGTGATATACAGAAGGAGTACTGCAACATCCTCCTAACGACAAGAATGAAAAAAAGTCTGAACAATTCAAACAGTCTTAAATAGAAGAAGTCCAAAATGAAAACCTGTACTTGTGATGTTTCAATTTATGCCCAGGATACTGTATTTGGCGTATAGAAGATGTATCTAAGATGCTTATATGCCCAAATTCTAAACTGAGCATCTAAATATGTAGGTATCTCTAATATAAATAACAAAAAAAACATAAGGCACTCGTAAGCTTTCTTGAATTATTTGGGACTTAAGCTGCTAAATCCCACTGAAAGTAGGAAAAATGTCACAAAATCTTATGTGCTTTGTCTGAAAGTGGAAATTTATAGATTTAAAGATTGATGAAAGTCTGCTTATCATCAACAGAATTTCTGAGATTTTTATTTTTAAGGCTATGCTGGTAATTTTTTCTTATTCAGAATGGTCATGCTTCTGTGACTATTTGTTTCTTCTCTTTATTTTATGTTTTCATATGGCATCTTTATTAAACTGAGTCATTAGTCATGGAAAATATTATGACTTTCTCAACTTCCATCATAAAACTTTACAGGTATTTTTTTTCTCAAAGTAGGTGTGTGATTTTCAGTTTTAGAAGTCTCATGAGCTGTTAACAGAGGAATTAAATCACTCATTTAAGCATTTTTCAATGTCAGAATATTCAAACTGGACAAAATGAGGCAAACTAACATCAGGGAGAATTTTATATATATGATAAGTTTTGCTTACACTCATGAATGTAATAGCTAATTTATTTGAACACACCACTTTAGTAAACTGTATGGATTGAATTTTTATGTATATGCAGGAGTATATCTCATAATAGAGCTGCCTTTGGTTGGTTGGTTGGTTTTGCTACTGTCAAGATCTTTCCTTTTGTCTGCCTTTGTCAAATTCTTATTTGCTGTGATTCTAATGCTTCAGGCTGGCTAATGGTTTGAAGCTTTTCCCCTTAACTAAACAAACCAGAGTGTTGAGTTTTCATTGTTTCCAGCACAGGGAAATTTTTTCACAGGTTCCTTTGTGCTGTTCTTCTACAGGGAAATAGGGGTATCATTTGCGAATATTGCTAGCTCCAATGTATAAAAGATATGCATTGCTTGTACAAGTTTCAGGCATTGACACATTCTATGGGAATTAAACATCTGCTTATTTCAGGGTTACTTTGAAGAGTGCAACACGAAAAGACATGTATAAGGCAATAAAAATTCATATAGCAAGAGAAGACGCATTTTAAAATTTAAAAGGTGATTAAACTAGTTATAATACTTTGTTTAATTCTGTAAGGACCTTCAACGCAGCAAGCAGCAGCTTGTTCAGAATTGCTTTTATGATACTGATGTGTATGTCATGAACAAAGAGAAACATTTTAATTTGACCTTCAAATTCTTTATCTCTACCTTGGTAACAGCCTGTATGTCTCTTTGTCAGGGCCAGTGCTGTAGTGAGTCAGATGCAGGTGTTTTTCTATCTGTCTGTAGCCTAGAACCATGCTCTGAAATAGCAGCTAGAATACACACGTATAGAAAAATACAGTATTGCTGTACTGTATTTGTCCTCTAACTTGAGGAAAAAAAAAAAGGTAACTTTCCTTGAGAACAGAAGGGTTACGGAATTCCCATTGCAATTAAAAGAGTCACTTGAATACAGAATTATGAAAACTTAGAAAGTGAAATGATACTTTGTTCTTAGAATTAAGCTGCATTGTGTATTCTCATTGGGAGTTGGATTTTGCATCTGTTCTGGGAACAGAGTACCAATTTGCTGAAATGGGAATTTGCCATGTGAAAAAGCTGCAGATAGAAGACCTTGATGTAGCAAAAAACTTTCATCCCACTTTGTTAGGTTTAAGGAGTGTTAGGTGATATATTGAAGCAGTTGTGCAGTTGTTACCATGCCAAACACAGCAACCTTCCCCCCCCAAAAAAAACCCAACAAAACAACAAACAAAAACCAACCAGACAACCCACTAACCAGACAAAAAAAGAGATTTGGTAGTGATTAATAAATACTTGAGTTACATTGTGGACCTCTTCTGTATTCTCATGAACCATACTGTCTGTGTTAACAGTTTCAACTGGCAGTTCAGGCACCTTAACAGAGTTGACAAAATTCATCATATTCAACAACAGGAGGAGATAACTCCAGCAGTTAGTAATGACATTGGCAGCTGGATGTTGTAGAACACTGTAGTTATAAAGCTTTATAACTTTCTCCTGTTTTGTGAAGTACATGCTTTAGCTAGTAGAAACCTGTAATCATGGAGAGTGGGATGAGCGTGCACCATTGGTAAAGTGCAAGAGGGGAGCTGTGTTGTTGGAGACCACTACAAACACAGTAAATGAGGAGGTCTGAAGTAGTCCTGCTTGTGCATCTTCTGTTCTTATCCACCTACAGAGGAGGTGTCCTGAAGTCCTGGGATTTTTTTTTATTTTTTTTTTTTTTAGCTTAGCAACCGGAAGAAAGAAATACAGGAATGGTTATAGTTTCAAATTCTATAATCCCATTTTCGTTTGAACTTTTACATTTTACTCACTTTGTCTTGGTGAAAACTTGCCTGGGAATGTAAAGTGGCAGAGTTCACCCACGTGGTTAGGTAACAAACACGATACACTGACTGGTTTTTGTGCTATTTTAAAGGTGTGACTTCAGTATTTATTTTGTGAATGATTTAACACAAGCTTGTTTGAAGGATAGGGTAGGTCAGCAGTAGGGAAACTTCATATTTAGCTTCTCCATATGCTGATTTTTTTTTTTTTCCCTGCTGCCTTCTTGAGAATTTAAGCTGAATGGTAAGGGTGCTTTTATTTGTTATTTACAGAAAACAAATGAAGCACACTGTCAACACTGATGCATCAGCGTTGAATGGGTTATTACATGATGCAGGCTTTAAAAAAAGGTGTTTAGTTTTTATCTGTACAATTTTATTTCAAAGACCTTATCTCAAGTGACTCTGGGTTTTGTGGGTTCATTGGAGTTTTTGTTTCGTTTTGTTTTTTGGGGGGGCATGAATCCTTTTTATTTTTCTTTTCTTTTTCTTTTTTTTTTTCTCCTCCTTAGACCCTTCATTTTCTTCTGATTACCCATTTAGGACTGGAGAACAGTAGATGAATGAGAGGCAAAAATTTGAGGGGAAAAAAGGATTGCACTGTAAATTTCTTTCCTGAAAGAAGCCATTGAAACTATTGTGTATGCACTGTAAATCTTGGTGTTGGTAGTGAACTCCAATGTACTCTATAGATTTGAGTGTGTTGGATTAGATACTCGTAGAATCATAGAATAGTTAAGGTTGGAAAGGACCTTAAGGTTACCTAGTTCCAACCCCCTGCCATGGACCTCACACCAGAGCATGTCACCCAAGACTCTGACCAACCTGGCCTTGAACACTGCCAGGAATGGAACATTTACCACATCTTTGTGCAACCTGTTCCAGTGCCTCACCTCCCTCACAGTAAAGAACTTCTTCCTTATATCTAACCTGAACTTCCCCTGTTTAAATCCATAACCCCTTGTCCTATCACTGCAGTCCCTAATGAAGAGTCGCTCTCCGACACCCTTGTAGGGCCCCCTTCAGAAATTGGAAGGCTACTAGGAGTTCTCCACACAGCTTCTCATCTCCAGACTAAAAAGCCTCAATTTACTCAGCCTGTCTTCGTATGGGAGGTGCTCCAGTGCCCTTATCATCCTCGTGATCCTTCTCTGGACTTGCTCCAACAGCTCTTTGTCCTTCTTATGTTGAGAACACCAGAACTGCACACAATACTCCAAATGAGGTCTCGTGATAGCAGAGTAGAGGGGCAGGATCACCTCTTTCGACCTGCTGGTCACATTCCTTTTGATGCAGCCCAGGATACGGTTGGCTTTCTGGGCTGTGAGTGCACATTGAAACTGGCTCATGTTACATTTTTCATGAAGCACCGACCCCCCCTGCCTCCAAGTCCTTGTTCAGGTGTTGTGCGGGACAGTGTCAAACACTTTGCACAAATCCAGGTAGACAATGTTAACTGCTCTGCCCCTGTCCATCAGTTGTATAGCCCCATCTAAGAAGACCACCAGATTGGTCAGGCATGTTTTGCCCTTATTGAAGCCATGTTGGCTGTCACCAACCACCTCGTTGTTTTTCATGGTTTCCAGGTGAATATGTCCCATGATCCTGCCAGGCACAGAGATGAAACTGACTGGTCCCCGTCTCTAACACTTTCTCCTTCTTGAAAATAGGGATTATATTTCCCTTTTTCCAGTTGTCAGGAACTTCATCTGACTGCCATGATTTTTCAAATACAATGGATAGTGGCTTAGCAACTTCATCCCTCAGGACCCGTGGAAGGATTTCATCAGGTACCACGGACTTGTGCACATTCAGGTTCCTTACATGGTTTCAAACCTAATCCTCTCTTACAGTGGGCCTAAGATCTTCATTCTCCCAGTCCTTGCACTTTCCTTCCAACACTTCTGTCCTTTGTTCCTGTCCTTGATCTCTCCTTCGCTAAGTAAGCAGTATAAAACCAGAATAAATTTTCTAAGAACAGAGAATGAAACAATAAACTTAGAAATGCACAGCAAGCAAAAGGTTCCCAGTTAACCAAATTACAGCAGGTTGTACATATTCATCCAAAGAGTAGTACTGTGGTTATTATCCTAGAGATTTCTGATTTCATAGGACAATCTAGTTCTGATACATCCATCTTGTTATGATAAATTTTGAGCTTGTTGATCTTGCTCATTTTTATGCATAAAAGATTCCATTTTCATAAATAGTTGACAAAAAATATACCCTCATTGCTCAGCTTTGTTTAAAATCTGTCATGAGACTAGAAGGATTTAATTCTACTTTTATTGAAGTCCAATTTGGATTAATGTTTATCTACTGTCAGGTTTTATTGTGAGTCTTTTGCACAGTAGTATCTGTAATCTAGGCATCTCCGTTGCTGTCAGTTAAGAGCAGGAAAAAGAGGTCAAAACCAAATTGGACTGTAGCATATCTCTAAGCATGGCATATGAAATGTGCATTTAACTGTAAATTAGAAATCTAAAAAGAGAAGAATATAATTGCTCTGGTTTAGTTACATGGCTTGTTACCTAGGCTTTTGCGGTCTAGGTGTTTTAAAATACCCGCTACTCCATTTTGTGTGTTCCCTCCAATCTTGTATTACAGTGACACTTTTCCAGAATGCTTCCGACATGGGAATAAAGCAAACCCAGGAAATTATTAAATATTGAATATCATTTAGAATAAAACATTTCATTGATGCCGCAATATTACAAGGTTAGTTTCAATAAAAATAATCCCTTGCATTAAGCTGACAACATAGCATGCAGCTAGAAAGAATGTAAAGGAGAAAGAAAGCTGTGCTTAAAATCTAGGATATGTTCCATGTCAAGGGCAATCAACAGACCTCCTGTTGTGAAAATTACTGGCTTATGAGCATAGCTGTAGCACATATCTAGACTATATTTGCATAGTTGCACACGTCATTAGCTGGAAATGTTTCCATTTTTACTTTCATGTTTTCTTTAGAAAAGCAGAGGTGAACTTGAAATACCACATTAGGTAGCTCCAAGCTGTTGTTAAGCAACTATATTTTAATTTAGATACCACATTGCATTATTATTACATCACCTTTCAAAACTTGTGGTTGCCTTCAGCAGTGTGGTTGTTTCTGTTAGCTCAAATGGAATAACCTGTCTGCCTAAAGCATTGTGACTGTGATACTTTTCAAAACTCAGGCCTGTGGGAAGTCAGGAAGCAAAAATTCTGGCCAAGAAGTCTGTCACACAGACTGCACATCCCAGGATAGAATCTGCTCAGCTATGCTCCTATAGTCATATACTTCAGACAGAACTAGTGAAAAACAATAACACCCTTTCTTTCTTTATGTAATATTAATAACAAATCTGCAATTTGACTACTTTTCCATTTTTTTTATTGGTAAACCTCAAGCTTTCCTTGTCTAGTTTTTGATATTTTTTTTTCTTCATACAAAAAACCCAAACAAAAAACATGCCCCAAACCCAGACTAGTTCTGCGTTCTCTTTCAAGCTCCTGCTTCTTGAAATATCAGGAATAGGTTGCATGACTTACTGTTACACACTTGGTTTATCCTTTTATATCTTTTAAGGTACGAACCATGAAGCAAAATGGTTTCTAAACCTCAAAATGAAATGGTATAAAGCCCAAGATATCCATAAGGCTTGTACTTGTTACCTAGGTTTCATCACTTTTTTTGGTATTACCTAGTCTTACATAATTTTTACTCTTTGGTCTGAAATGGTGTGTAATCAACACATAAGGTTTGAGCTCAACTAATTAGAATCAGTTGATCAGAATAAAAACTGAAATATTTTGTCCAACTACTAACCTTCACCTACATGAACCCAGTATTTCTCAGTTATCCCTACTTGTTTTCTAGTAGTCCTCTAAAATTAAAACCCTTCAAGTCTGATATAACAATTCAATAATTAGCAAATAGGTTTTAAATTTAAAGACTGAGCCTTTAACATCCTTCCCTAGCAAAATAGTGCAAGAACATATTATGTGATATGCACACTAAACACAGCTGTATTCAGTAACACCTGATTCATGCTTTCATAATTTAACATTCAGAAGATGGAGACTCTTGAGAAAGCTTCTTATCAAAGTACTTTAATGATTGATTAATTTTCACAGTCTCAACACTCCATTTTACTGTGGTTTTTATTTACAGATTTTCCCCAAGATTACTGCATTTAGAAGATACTTACCTTCTTCAATCTTATATGACTTCTGTGGTAGAAAATACTTTAAGCTTGAAAAATATCTATATATGCAAATTGAAAAGTCTTATGAAATTCAATTTCAGATATTTGCAAAACTGAGTTTTTCAATGCAGCAGTTTAACAGTCTATATTTCAAACATCATAATGAATGTTACCCTGGATGTGTTTACAAAAATTCACCCTTTACTATAAAGGGTAAATTAATTTCATGGTAAAAAAAAGTAAGAATAAAATCAAGCTTTGTATTTAGTCATCATTTTAGGATTCTATTGGGGTGCTGTGATGCGTCTTTTCATGGTATTTCAGGTTTCTGCTGAGCACCTTAACCAGACCAAATTTCTAATGATTTCCCTTTGAAAAACCTTGATTACTAAACAATATAATTTGCTGGTTCCATTTCTGTCTTTTGAAGTCAGGAAATTTACAATTCTGCAGGAGTGTAACATAACATTCAGGTTATGATGAAGATGCACTTCAGTCAGAGCAATAAGGTTAAAGCCACAGTACCATACACATAAAATTTATGCTCAGATATTTAAATTACACACTAATTTAACTTAATTCATCTGTGATTAATTTGACTGAAGAAAATATCCATAAAAATAAAAGAAAACTCATAGTAAATTTCATTTTGCTTGATAAGCTTATTCAAATTAATATTCTTGAAAGAGTTTGAGGAGGAAGAAGAAATAAAGGAGAATTTGCATAGCTATGCATCCAAAGTTAATGTTGAAGCTGAAGAGAATGAATATGTTTTAAACTTATGTCAGTGTAGAGGACTGAAAAACTGTGCAATTCATTTCTCTTTCACAGAGTAAGAAAGACTAATGTAAATCCTTTTTCAGTTAACAAAGATTGGGACAACATAGTTACAGGCTTTGGGCATCCCGCTGCCTATTTTGTTTGTTTGTTTTGCTTTGTTTTGTTTTTCTTTAAGCCACGTATTTGTCATTCACAGATAATAGCTGTCAAATCAAACAGTGTTAATTCTTTCATTTATGTATATACAGAGTTATTTTGCAAACAGAAGTATAATTTCTTAGAACAACCAGTAATGTGAGTGAAACAAAAATATTTCTGGAAGCTTTAAGTAAACTCATTTCTTTCTGGTGAACTGAAGAGAAAGGGACCTAATTCACCTTCCTTTGCATTTGGCAGGATCCCTTCAGTTGGCTGAAGCAAGAGATTAGCTATAACCTGGATTTTCAGTAGAGAGAAGTAAGAAAAGGTAGTTGCCAGCTCAGCAGCTGAGATAGCTTTTTCTTGAGGCAGCTAATAATTCTTGGATTTCTTGATTTGGCACCTAAACAGGAGATCAGGAAGCAGTGCTATCCTAGCATTTATTCTCATGTTTTACTAGCAAGAATACTTAAAGCTGGGGGAGTCTTGAATTTTTATCACCACCTTTTCTGAGCCTACACATCTTTTGAAGCTGTCTTGTCATAATAGGTTAGCAAGGCATCTCAATTGTATAGCACATCTCCACTGGTAGAGATGACTCAAATCTGTTCTATATAAAATACAAAATTCCATGAGGACAGTTTATTTGTTCATGGGAAAAACTGCCTCCTGTTTCCTAACTATGAAGCAAAATAAAGTGACCTACAGAAAGCTGTTACTCAGTACATGCTGTCTGAAACTAAATACAAGATAAATACAAGGTATATTATGAAAATCATAAAAATAAAAAATGGCAAAGTCCTTTCTCTGAAGAGGAGTATTCCATCAATTGGTAAGAAATTAGTTCCACCCACACCCACACCCCCCCCCCCAGGCCTTGCTTTCCAAAACCTGTGAGTGAAAAAAAGATTGGATAGCTTTTGTACTATGCACAAAGTATTTGTAGGAGAGAAAGCCTTAAAAAGTATGGGTGCAAATTTCAAATGCGTATATTGCATCTGTCTTGAAGCTAGTTTATGCAAATATTCTGTCATCAAACTCTGCTTTTAAATTAACTTGGAAATGAGTTAGGGTTTCTGTTGTTGTTGTTCTTACCTCCCTTAGGCAAGAAGGAATTTGTGAAGTGCGTAATGCAGGCATCTGAAATATCTCATTTAAATTCTCATCCTTAAGTACACTGAAAGCAATAGCATTTCCAATCTAATCCTATCTGCAGATATTCTCCCAGAAGGTCTGCTGGAAAAATCTAGGAAAAAAAGTAAACTCTGGACAATTGAGTTATTTAAATAGAAACAAATGCCAGCTTTATCAAAATGCTAACTATCAAAACTTTAATCCACTAGTACTCTAGGTTAATTTAAATGAGAACAAACCAACCCTCCTATTTCCTTCATCATTCACTCTGCAAAGTCCTTCCTAGTACCTCAAATAGGAAGAGGGGAAGTGGGGCAAAAGTATGTGAATTCTGTACTGTTATTGAAACTGAAGTACCTAAGATAAGACAGGAAGGTAAGCTGTATCCATTAATGTAGTGTTTAGAAGTGTGTGGATTGCTTAAATCTGCAACAAGGTTCTTGAAGTTAGTCCAGTGCAGAGAGGGGTGAACTCTTTAAGCAACCTGCCAACAGGATCTATAAGAAGTAGATTTATATGAAGTGTATTCAGAGATATTTCCAGAAGGTTGTAATGAAAGATCTTTTGGGCTTTATTTTTGCCTTAGGAGCCACTACATTAGACAGCAAACTGAATTTTTTACAAGTATTATGCTGTTGAAGATGGCTAGTGTCAGAAGTCTAGAGTAATAACCTGACTCCTGCTTGAATCAGCATACAAATTTGAGGACAAACTTCAGGCTGCTTAAGATGGGTATGAGGTACTAATGATATCTTGTTAATTATATTATTAAAATAGAAAGGATATATCAACAAAGGAATAAGAAAGTCAGAGGTTATCTCTGGAATTATTTCTGAAGGGCAAGTTTCTGCTATAAATGACTAAGGCCATATAAAAAGTAAGTTAAACAGCAGAAAATTATTTTCTGAAAATTTGCCTGTTTTACAGTCTGGATTGTTATGGTGAGCATCATGGAGGTTATTATCAGTCAACAGGTTTATGATGTCATTTAGATGCACAGCTATGACTGGAAAAAGTGAGATCTGGAAGAATTAGAGTTTTGGAAGATTTATACAGGGATACTATTCCTGTAAATCAGAAAGAAAGTTAATTGTTTGGGTTTGGGTTTTTTGTTTTGTTTTGTTTGTTTGGGGTTTTTTAATTATTTTTTTTCTCCTCTTAAATCTTGATATCACTCAAGCAAGTTCAATACACAGTAGCCAATTTTGAGGCAAAAAAGCATTAGGATCATCTTCAGAGACTTTTCAATTAGTTATCCATTAGATAAGGGTAGAACATGGTTCAAGTGATATTTATATATTTATGTGGTTTAATGTATTTAAAATGCATATAAAATATATAATGTGTATATTTATATATTTCCAGTGCCTTGCTAGGCATTCTGGTCACTTCTAAAAGTTAAACATTCATAGCTTGTCTTACATGTGCATAATTACATCCTAGATTGATTTGAATAGGAATGCTAGAGTTGAATGAGATTTGAATCTTCTGTTGTGTGCTATATTAGAATATCTTCTGAATAATTAATTTAAACAAACTTATAAGTATTACAGCTGTTTATGCTTTTCTTTCACTTCACTGTTTTCCTAAGTCTTGTCAATCTCAGTTACAAGGAATTTGTGCTTATTTGGGTATATGTAGCCATCCATTCTTACCTCTTTTCTTAGTGTTCTTAATTTCATGCATAAAGAAGCAACTTGAAGAACAGCAGCTAGCGTAATTGGACTTAAAATGATCACCTGTCAGCTCTTGCTGCCTTATTCCCTGAAAATCAGAAATTTTCTATTAGTTTTCCAACATGAAGGCAAAGGAAAAAAATACTAGTAGTAATATTAAGGGTGTGGGGGCTTGGAGTAAACTTATCTCAGAAATTTTTCACTTTGAATTGCACAAAACAGAAGGAAGCTCCAGAGCTTTCATATATTTTTAATTATGCTAAATATTTTGTTCTTGCTTTGCAGAATGGAATCAGTTAGATGATTTTAAAATATGTAGCCTTTTTCTGTTTCTCTCCAGGTTCCTCTCCCTTCATGGTTTTTTTTTGTTGTGTGTTTGGTTGGGTTTTTTGTTTGGTTTGTGTGTTTGATTGTTTGTTTGTTTGTTTTTTCCCTTCAAATTAAAAAGATGGTCTTTACAATGTACATTTGTTAGGTCTTTTTTAGCCTTTTTTCAGTTATTACCGTTAATGGGAATTTTCTTCTCTTTAGTGTTCTGTTATCTTTGGTCAATGTCTGATAGAATCATGGAAAAGTGGGCTCATGAAGGATCTGGGGATGTCATTCATGGTCACGCAAAGGCCGGACAAACTTCTGACAGATGTTTGTCTGACTTAGTCCGAAAGACCTCTCTTCCTGGACATTTTATAATGTTCCCAGGCAATACATTTGGGTGATCTTTTGTCCATTGGAAGGATTTTTTCTGAGGTCTAGTTTAGTGCTTTATTAGCAGAAGTTCAAGCTGTTCACTATGGAAACATTACTGCTTTCTTTGTAACTTCTTTTTACAGCTTATTTAAATTTATTATTTCCTCCCCATAATATGCCTTCTGGAGGCTAACTTCTTCAGTCTTACCTCAAACTGATGTTTTTGAGATCTTGAATTCTGGATTTACAAAGTTTAAGTAAGTTTAACTCACAATAATGATTTTACAAAGGAATTTATATCACTTTTGGGGCTGAAGATGAAGACTGGTTCAGGCTTGTTAGTTGCTGTTGGCTGCATCCATGTAGATTGCCCATGTAGCTGTTATACTATACTTTGCAACTACACCACAAAGCCTACTTTGAGCTAACACTGTCTGCAGTGTAGGATCAGCTGTTGCTTTCAGAGTCATTCAAATGGCTAGTTTACATAAAAATGCTTATTAATTAGGAAAAAAAATCTTGTCTCTAAAATATTTCAAGTGGAAATGCAAAACCTAATAAAGATGGGGGAAAGAATGATTGCATGCAGTAAAATACTTAAGAATATTTTCTTCAGAAGCTCTTGGATATCACTTTTATTTTCTCAAATGAAATTGTTTTCAGTGAAAATTTGAGCTTATTTAAATCAGTGTCAGCTTCTGTTTGAACAGGCTTTTTTGGTTGGTTCTCCACTCATTCTTTTTGAACAAAAAATACTTCTTTTTTTCCTTCGTATGAGGAAAACCAACAGGGTTGTGACTGTTACTTAAAGCTCAATGGTGACTGAATACAACTCAAAAATGTCAAACTTTCAAATCCATTTTTTGCTTGTAGGCAAGATGTGTTCTTCTGCACACTGTTAGCTAGAAAAACAATCCATCTGTGTAAAAAAAAAAACAAACCCACAACCAAAAAATACCACACAAAACCCCCACAAAACCAAACCCTCGACAGCTATTGCAGAATGACAAAAAAAAAAGACAAAAGGTAGAATCAAAACACTGCCTTTTTCTAACTTCTCAATAAACTCTTAAAGCACAAAGATGTGTAATGATGACTCCTAAGTATCATGTAGTAAGTTTTTTGTATGCTCCAAAGTTATATTAGCCGCAGGAGATGACCTGGTGTTATCTTAGTGCTACATGTGTTGCTCATCTCTTGATTTCCAAAGTGGTCATCCCTGGAGTAAATGTTTAACTCCCTGTTATGTTTTACATCTCCATTAACACAGAGTCAATTCTCATTGGAAGCAAACATGAGGATTTCCATGTATCCTAACATACTGCTAACATCCTGTTTTCTGTTGCATACCTTAGCATACTGCTTCTGGCTTGTGAATATGCTGTACTAGACCATGTACCAAACCTTGTAACTGAGAAAGTTGTAACAACAAATTAAAAGTACAAATAGGTCACTATATACATTATGGATGTTTAATACTTGTCAGAAAATCCTTATGGTGTGATTTCATTACTGTATCTGCTGGAAAGTATCAAGACTCAGCAGAGCTTTAGTTGAGTGTCTTTAAGCAGAGCTTTAATTCTAAATAGAGCCATAATACTTTATTTAGCATGTATATTTTAAATCTCTGAAGACTATCACAACCAAATTAATTTATGTTTTATTTTTAGCAGCAGTGTTGAATATGAAATCTAGCTTTAAACTGCTGCTTTTAAATTCTGTATTTTGAACATATGACTAGATGTTTGCTTATTTATTTTAGTCTTATTAGAAGGTGCAAAGGAACCACTGGATATTAAATATAAATTGATTGTAAAATCACCATGTTCTAGCAAGATGACCAAACATGAGCAAAACCTTGGACTTACTGAGTTCTAGTATTTACCACTGTCTTAGCTTTGAAATAAATGCAAATAGAAAATTCAGTGTCTCTGCAAAGATTATTGCATTTTTAACTATTGTCTTCTGCTGATATTGGGTCTGAAAGGAAATTTGTCCTGATCCTTACCTTATCAGGATACTGATATATGTTGCTTTCTGCATACCTGCAATTCTATGTTTCTTAATATCCTTTATTCTCCTGGCAAGGACCTGCAAATGCTGCAGTTCTCTCCTGGAAAGTGCAAAGCCTGCATTGTTTAGCAGCATTGGAGCTGGTGTGCAAATTTTCTGCAGTATTCAGCTGATTCTCTAGTCCTGATTAAGGTGTTCTGACTCCATGCTGGAACAGCAATACAGTAATAGCAGTAAAATCATAAACTTTGGTTACACAGAAAGCTTCTGGATTTCTTTTACAACAAGCTGAAATTATATGATTTTAATTAGCCTTTCAACACTGAATGAAAATGGCTACATTGGGGTTACTTGCAAGGCAATACAAAGTTTACGAATTTTGTGATTTTTTTTTTTTGCCATTTTTCATAAAAAAAAATATTAAAAGATACACACATACAAGTTAAAATATTAAAATTAATACATGAAAATTCAAGATAAGCAATCACGATATCTAGCTTTCATGGTAACAATCTTTTGCTCTTGGAGCAAAATATAGTGAGACTTTGAAGGTTAGACAATATTAAAATTTCTTTATAAAAATGTCCTTAAATATGGTTAATTTAAACGTACCAACATATTTAAGTAAAAGTTTGAATTTCATGTATCATTGGATATTGTAGTCAAGTCTGTAGTTTCTGGTCTTTGGCTAAATATAATTTGGAGTCTGACCTGTTATATGAAAAAAAGTATATTGCTATACTTTTATTAAAAGTTAAAGAAATTATATCAAGAAAGAAGACTGGGTGTAAGGAACAGTTGTGCGCTTGGAACAAACAACAACATTATGCAAGATATATTATAACGCATACTGGATGTTTTCTCCAAGCCATGTGGGATTGTGTTCTATTTTTAATGAAGCATGATCTGTATTAAAAGCCCTTGTATTTTTTATATGTGCGCAAGAGAATTTATCATCTTGATTTATGCTTAAAACTTTCTGAAAATCCCTGTTCTAGATAATCTTGGTGCAATGTTTTATTTTTTTTTTCTAGTTGAGACACTTGCTAGTTTTTTCACAGGAAGCATCCTGCTTGGAGTTTAGTACTTTGACTGAATAAATCAGTAGTGTCGTGGAAACCAAATACTTTCGAACTGAACAAATACCTTATAACTAAAGGACTAGCTAACTGGAATGACTGAAAGATGGTAGCTTCTTTCCATCAGTTACTGTGTATTTCTTAGAAAACAGTTGTACTTGGTCTTTTTAGTCAGTATGTAAGGTTTTCTCAACAGGCATTTTGTCTGTCCCTTTCCTATTCTATGATGCTTCATCCCAGTTCCATGGAGTTTTCTGTTTTTTTTTTTTTTTTTTTTTTGTTTGTTTTTTTTTTTTTTTTTTTTTTTTTTTTTTTTAGGAAGAAGTTTATTGAGGACAGGGAAAAAAACATTAGAAATGAAGTGAAGCCTCTGTTTGATCTTACTGGCCTGGGGATGATCCCTTGCAGACAGGCCATATTCCTTTGGCCATGTTTCATGCAAAAATGTGGGAGACTTTTCTCTACTCTTTAATTTTTTTATTTTTTTTTAATTCTGATTTTTGAAAAGTAAGGGCTAGAATAAAAATACATTTAACGTGAAGATTAGGAGGCTGGAGTTGATGGGGTTACTCTGGCAGACTCTAATGCTTCAGAATGGAACTTTGTGCAGGGGTTGCACTTGAGTCACCCTGTCCATTTACTTCTGCGTTTTTTCTTTGTGTCCCTTTCTTCTTGTTCTTGTATTTTTAAATGCATTCTGATACCATTCAGATAATAGTGAGGTTCTGGCTTTCTGGGTGTATTAACATTTCAGAAGTCTGAAGAAGGAGGACAGGGTAAAGTGCACATTTGATCATAGTTCTGGACAGAGCATTTCTAATGGATTGCTTTCAAGGAGGAATTTTCATACTTTTTCTTAGATTTCTCAATTGTGACTGAAGCTTCCGATAGAGCTCATGAGGATGACCAAATGTTAAAAATGAGGTTTTCTGTAATCCTGTAAGGGAAATACTAACAAAACCCTGAAACAGGTTTCCATTCCCAGCTCCCCTAGCTGGAAGTCTTCATTTCAAACATTGTATTGCCAAATTTATAAGAAAAGGTGGGCAACATTACCAGTAAAGACTGTGATTGCTGGCTGAATGGGCATGGTTAGGGCATCAGAGTGACTATATGCTGATCATCTTTGAGGGCTCCAGAGGAAAAGATGGAGAATGAGAATTTTGATGATTTACTATGTGGAGAACATGGGAAACTAAAATTAGAACATGATTAATTAATAGGCAATCAACAAATAAGCCAAACTGCCTAAATATAGAGGCTTTTTTGTATGCAAGCACCATTGAAGTCGGAGTGCTGAGGAAAGTTACGCATAAGGGAACATTGTCCAGACATCTGTGGTGCAACTTTCATGCTAAATTGCTTCTGTTTCAGCACGATTCGCTAACCAAAAAACAGTGCATAAATCATTGGAACTTCATGTTACTGCATTGTCCAGGGACTATGCAATTTTTGTCTTATTAGAACAATGGTCTGTTCGTTTTATAAATCATTCAGCATGTTGCAGAAGCTTTCAGCTACATGCACTAAATCAGTTCATATTATTGAGCAACAGATGAGCATGACATTGCAGCTGGTCTGGCAAAATATGTATCGATGAGATATTGATCTAGTGTGATAGAGAAAAGCTTTGCTAAAATGGCCTCAAAAAAGAGGAGCATTATCTCCTTATTGCAGTATTGGTTCAAATTGTGCAAGATGATGAAAAAAAGGGTAGTAGTACTGAATAAGGGAAAGTTTTAGGATTTTCCTTTTCTCCATTACTTTGACCATTTTGTTTATTCCATTCACAAAAGAGATGTGTGTCTCACTGTGGGTATCTATAAAGCTGATAACTAAGTATTCAGGGGGTTTATTATTTACTGTTTTGCTGTTACTGCATTTGGACAAGGGCTGAGAGTTTACCTCTTGTCCTGGTTTCAGCAGTAGCAGTCATTTTTCTCTTTCTTAGTAGCTGGTGCAGTGCTGGGTTTTTGACTTTCAGCCTGGGAACAGCACTGATAACACCGATGTTTTCAGTTGTGGCTTAGCAATGTTTAGTCTGAGCAAGGACTTTCTGAGCCTCATGCTCTGCCACGGATGAGGGGTAGCCGGGAGGAAGCAGAGACAGGGCACCTGACCCGGATTGGCCAAGGTGGTATTCCATACCACAGCACGTCATGCCCAGAATGTAGAACTGGGGGCAATTACCCGGAAGGGCGAGAGTGGACTGCCAGGGGTCGGGCTGGGGTGTTGGTTGATAGGGTGGTGAGCTGTTGTATTCTCTTCCTTGTTATTTCCTTTATCATTATTATTATTGGTGATGGTGGTAGCAGTAGTGATTTGCGTTATACCTTAGTTACTGGACTGTTCTTATCTCAACCCATGGGAGTTGTATTCTTTTTGATTCTCCTCTCCATCCCTCTGACAGCTGGAGGGGACTAAGGGGGGGAGTGAGAGAGAGACTGAGTGGCTGGGCTTAAACCATGACAACGGGTTTTGTTAAAATTACATTACACAGTAAATATTGGTAAAAATCATCTCAGCTATTCATAGAATCATTGTATATTTTGGGTTGGAAGGAACCCTTAAGGGTCATCTAATACAACCCCTCTTCAACTAGATCAGGTTGCTCAAAGCCCCATACAACCTGACCTTGAAGGGTACCAGGGATGGGTTATCTATCACCTCTCTGGGCAACCTGATCCAGTGCACCACCACCCTCATTGTAAAAAATTTCTTCCTATATGTAGTCTGAATCTAACCACTTTTAAAGCCATTGCCCCTTGTCCTATTGCAACAGGCCCTGCTAAAAAGTCTGTCACCATCTTTCCTATAAGCCCCCTTTAAGTACTGAAATGCTGCAATAAGGTCTCCCCAGAGTCTTCCCTTCTCCAAGCTGAACAACCCCAACTGTCTCAGCCTTCCCTCGCAGAAGAGGTGTTCCATTCCTTTGATCATTCTTGTAAGCCTCCTCTGGAGGATCCTTCCTGTGCTGAGGACTCAGAGCTGGCCACAGTATTCCTATGCATCTTCTGTTCTGATAATAGCAAGGTGGTTTGGGCAGCACTTTTGGTAGAAACATTGGCAGCTGTTAAGCATTTTGCTGATGCCTGTAGGAAGAATTAGCTACCACAATACCAAAGCTACCTGCCAGGAAGAAGAGATCCCTGCCCTCTCCCCTTTCACATCGTGCTGTGTCTTCATGTGGCTTTAGCAGAAGCTACTACCACTGCTATTTCCTGATCAGAGAATAAAGGAGGATCACAGGGACACCTCTTCTTGAGTACACAAGCAGCAGAACACAGAGCTGGAAGCTTAAGCTGCAGCCAGCGCAAACTTCTTGATTCAGGGATATCCACTGTCCATGGTGGTCGCACCTAAGCAAATTCAGCCCAGCAGCCGCAGATTTTAAGTGATTCTGTTGTATAGGAACAGATGGATCACCAAAACCCCTTTGCTGCTGCTTTCTCTTATAAGACCTGTACACAAAACATCTGAATATGAGCTACTGCATGACATTTACCTAAAGAAACTTCTGATTCTTCACTCAACATTAACCATAGCATAAGGATGCCATGGATGACCCAGGGAATTACAGAGCAGTCACTCTCACCTCTGTGCCTGGCAAAATCTTGGAGCAGATTCTCCTGGAAGGCATGCTAAGGCACATGAAAAACAACAAGG